>JAVKLA010000049.1:19653539-19702664 GCA_034782735.1 Sagittarius serpentarius | reverse complement strand
ATTTCCCCCCACCCCTCACTGGCAGGCTGGGGCTGGGCAAGATCTTGGGAGGGGACATAGCCAGAACCGCTGACCCAGACTGACCAATGGGATATTCCATACCATATGACGTCAGCTCAGCTATAAAAGCTAAGTAAAGGGAGAAGGAAGTGGGGACATTTGTCATTTATGTTTGTCCTCCAGAGAAACCCGTATGAGTACTGAAGCCCTGCTTCCCAGGGAGTGGCCAGACATCGCCTGCTGATGTGAAGTAGAGAATAAAAACCTTTTGGTTTTCTTTGCTGTCACGCATGACTTTTGCTTTATTAAACTGTCCTTATCTTGACCCACGAGCCTTTGTCATATTCTCTCTCCCCTATCTAATCAAGGAGGGGGAGTGATTGAGCAGCTTTGGTGGGCACCAGGCACCCGGCCAGGGTCAACCCAACACAGTCCTATTGCAGAGGATGGTGAAGAACAGTGGCACAGAGATGAACAGAGGGAGATTGACAGGGATCATATAGGGTTTAGAGTTTCCTTAGTTTGTGAGGTGCAAATTTTGCAGCTATTTTTGCAGCCTCCTGCTTTTCTTTTTGACTAATTTGTCTCCCAAGGCATAGTTGTAGATTGTGGTAGTTCAGTTAACAGCAATATTGCCTCATTCATTCCCAGCCCCTTACACAGAAGCCTCTAAATGTTGTAAAACCAACCTTCCTAATGCCCAGCTCTGGTAAAATCACTTTCTACATCTACAAAGGAGAAAGTGAGGTATGACAGACTAAAAGCAGCATCCAAATAGTGGGGAATGTCTAGAGCAAGATGGGACATGACTCAGAAATCTCAGAGCTGAACCCAGTGCTTGAAAGCTAGATTCTTCTCCCTACTTTAAATCTGATGTAGGGAAACAAGCCCCACATTTTTGCTGAGTAGGGGAGAGGAAAACCCTGCCAGTTCTGCCATTTCAGCTGTGCAAACTAATGAATGTCATTTCAGTGTTTTACAGGGAGTTCTCATATTGGTTTTGCCTGTACTGTTGGGAGTGACATCACCTGGTAGTTATGTCACTGCTATAAAGGAGTAAACATAAACTGCTCACTTAAGTCTGGAAGTGATTAAAAACATCAAGAAGGTCACGTGTCATTCAAAGATGACACTCAGGCTCATAGTTTTGTTTACATGAAGGAAAAAAAAAAAAAATGTTCTAAGAGCAGTCTGCCATCACAGGAAGTCCAAGAAGCACTTCATATCTACCCAGGAAAGTCCCCAAATATTTGCAAGTCTTCCGAGTCAGCTGGAGAGAAACAGGTATTTTAGCAACTATAAGCCTCACTGCATTTTCAGCCAGCTTCTCTTTCACACTAAATTATACTTGCACCCAAGTCAGAGATCCTTTATAGCACAGAAGAATCATAAAGAGCTTAATTTACTTTGCAGTTGGATCATATAACATCTATATGGGCTAATTTTGCTATTGCTTATGCTGACAGGACACAGAACTGCATGTCTAGGACATACATCACCAAAAGGGGATGGAGCCTGCTGTCAGTTGCACTAATATAAATTGCTGTTAACTGTATCAGCTTTGGTTAAACTGCTCTGGATTTTCCCTAGCATAAATGGAAGTGGAATCTTTCATGTAAATAATCTTAGCTTGTCAAGTCAAAAAGATTATTCACAGAACAGGCGTTCTTCAAACCCTGATCTCTGTGGGAAAATTGCCAGGCATTAGCAATCTGTATGTTACGAACTTTTCCCCCAGAAATCAATGTCACACTCAGTGAAGAGATTTTAAGCAAATGTTCCCCCTGAAGGAATAAATTATTAAACCTTTTTATTCACAAAGCTTCATTGGTCCTGCATTCAATAGAAAACCTTACAGAGAGCCAAATGTTACCAAACTATGATTCTCCACCAAAAAAATTACATTATTTCACGAGCAGCTGAGATTCTTGAAGCCTTCACAATGCTAGAGTTACTTACGCTTTGCGCCAAATATATTCCTGAAGCAACTCCAAGCTCCTTTGTTGATTTATGTCAGAGGTGTGTAAACTGACCGCATAAGACATTAATATGACTGACATTTTTCACCATGAGGAAAACATGGACAGGGGCTCAGAGAGATGTTGAATCTCCACCCTTGGACTGGGAACAGCCCTGGACAACTGGGTGTAACCATCTAAATTGCAAGGAGTTAGGGGATGTCTTACGGCTATCACAGGGATTTCAGTTCACCCATGTTGTATACCTTGAACACAGACTAAATTGGCAAAGCTCAGGTGCAGCTCTCACTCTCCTTTCCCAGCTGCATGTCTCTGCATGTCTGCTGGGTGCTTAGAGCTGAACACACCACATAAGTGTGATGGCCACTTCAGTGCTCAGCTAGGTACCTCTACAGATAGTCATGGATAACTGTCCTGAAATGATTAAGGAAGCACCCAGACATCTAATTCCACTGAAAAGGAGGAGATTAGTACCTTGGAGATGAGCAGTAGCTCTATAGTATCCTGCTGTCACAGATACCATTCCTGTAAAGTGACATTAGTCCATTCATTTCAACAGCTTCTGTTTCTACCCGTAAGCACACATTAATGTATAGAAATTTGCATGAACCCAGTTTTTACTGGAAATATATGGTTAATATTTCTCCCTCTCACACAACAGTCCAATTCTCATTCTGCAAACTTTGCTTTGTAAAAGTGCTCATGAAATTTAAATTTATGTAGCAAAGTGTGTGTGTGTGTGTGTATATATATATATATATATGTTCAGAGTGTTATTCCAGGATGTAAGATTTTAATGAAGGGCTCTTTGATGGGTATTTCTGTCACTGTACCTGGACAGTTTTCTTACTTGAAACTGTATCGGTCAAACTGCACGAACTGCAGTTGCAAACAAAGCTGATAAACGTGACTGAATTTTTGTTTCTAAACTGTCATATCTGCCTTCAGTCCTGTATGTAAAGGCAGTCAGAAACTTTAGAGGGATTTTATTTTTCCCTAGCTGTAAAAAAAAAAAAATTAAAAAAAAAATGTTTTGAGGCACGGTACCTTGTCTCCTGGCTGTGGGCGCATCACAGATACACGGTCGTAACCTTTCCGCAGCAGGACCCAGAGAGCATCCAATTTCCCCTGCAGTCAAAAGAAACACAGTGTTATCTTCTGTGCAAGAACAAGGGCGCTGTGCAAAGTGCAGTGCAGGGACAATGCAGCTTAGACCTACGCGTTTTTTACTTAATCATTTCCTATGCTTGTACAAGATGCTGGAGAGCAATGTTTTCTCTCACAGAAACTCGCTCCGAACTTGCTGCAAGTTCAAAGGAGGAGGCTTTCAGACGAGCAATAAGCAGATATGTCTGACAGTCAACAGTATCCATGTGTCTAGCCTTTATGTATTCTTCTGAAAATCTCCAAAGGTAATAGGTGACATAGAGACCTCCTGGGCTGAGAGAGAGTCTAATAGCTACTCAGCTCCTGACAGCATTGCTAGCAAAATGCTAAATCAATGCAGAAACCGGTCAGGTGAATTTACATAATGCATTTCCTATTCTGCCTCCACCTTTGGCTGGCTGAGTGGCTTCCCTCTAGCTCCAGGTGACCACTGTGACATACTAGAAATAAAAACTGCCTCTCCACACAGCCAAGACAGCTGAGTCACAGCTAGTGCTGTGTAACGACCCACACTTAATCTTTCGTGTCAGCTACACGCTAGCAAGAGAGCATCAGGTTACTGGGTCTCACACAAGCTCCCCAGTCCCACCCCATATGTCAGTTAATATTTGCATCCTTTCCAGGTAATAACACATCTTTCAAAGTACTCCATTCCTATGAGCTCAGTGTCAGCTACCCTACAGACGCCACTCTCAACACATTGCACTGGTTTTGACAAGCTGTTTGCCTCACTGTGTGGCCTCATACCCAACCGCCTGTACCCAAATGCACACGTGTACACACGCACAGACCCAGACAAGTTTTGCTGAAAACCCAATGTGTTGAAATCTCTTGCTGACAGAAAATTTGGTTGAGATGTGGGGTCGGACCCTCCCTGCCATTCCTGCAATGCTTCTCTGCAATGCAGACAAAGCGATCATTCCCTATTGAAATTCAGCAGTGACACAAAATGCCAAGCCTGTGGTTATTTTCTAAATGAGCTGAACAAGGCCAGAAGGAGCAGCACAGGGCTCTGCAATGTAGAAATATCCAGTGAATCATCTGCTCTGAAACATACATCTGGTGCTGAAGGATTCCCTGCTATATCCCCATTCTAATAGGCCGAGGTTTCACTTTCAAAATGGATTCGGCGTCTGGGAGATTTGCAGAAGGTTTTACATGAGCGCAGCACATTGGCTGGCTCAGCGGAAGGCTACAGACGTTATTACAAGATGAAGATTAATTTATCAAACTCTCTTTACATTAACTTCATTTGACCCTCAGTCTGTTAAGTGCACAATACCCAGAGATTTGTAAAAATTTCTTGAGAGGGTTAACAAGAGAGTATTTATTAAGCTTTCCATTAGTATTAGTTCCGAATGCTACAAACACTATGATATTAGAGCAGGTACTATGAGTGAAGCCCCTATCAGTAACAGGCAGTAAAATTTATTGTATCTGCAGAGATGGAGACAAGCTACTCTAAGAATGTAAAGTTGTCCCTTGGTACAAAACTATTTCCTGTGGTTGAGAGGATCAAACTCGAAGACCTAGCTACCCCTGGCTGGACTCAGAAACTCATGTATGATTGCTACCTCCTTCCTGGAAATAAAGACTATAAAAATTTTATGATAGAATTGCTTTGTATAACTATCATGGGACAAAATTAAGCAAATGGAAATGTAAGCTGAATATTGCAGTGGTGGTGGGAAAAGAGCAAGTAGCTTCATTAACAGTAAGGAAGCTTGCTTTTCTGAGAGTTTGGGTCTCACGGCTGATAGTAAACTTCAGTGCTGCAAAGGTGAGACCTTCCCGACAGCCAGGGTATTTATAAGGTCCTTCTGTGACCCTGGTTCTCTGCTATCTAATTAAAGACTCAAAGCACTCAACGTACACTCTTCCTTTCACGGGGACATAGAGGCTTTTTCTTCCCTTTTCACAAAACCATTAGGGCCATAATCCTCTTTGAGACCTATATTCCTCAACTGGTGCATTAAGCCAACGGTTTGAAGCTTATTTGGCAGTTGGAGGGACACATGGGTGGAGACAGACACACAGAATGACTGGATAGATCTTGTTTCCATAGGATACTGGGGAACAGACTTCCGAAGGTGAGAGCCAGGAAAGCCTGTAATTCTCAAAGGAAGAAGCAAGAAACTCCTCTATCAGACTCTTCTGCGTTTGGGCAGCACAACCTCTTAGACCTGAGGGAAGCCATCCCTGTCTATCCCAATCCATCTTTCCCCCTACATCAGAGCTGGCTGAAGCTCTTGATCTCCTGTCCCCTCTGTCAATTTAAGAAATAAGTACCTTTTTCTTTCATTTCTCCTTTAGGAAACCAGAGGGAAAATTACAGCTTTCCGTGGAACAAAAAAGTCCTTCTTACTCTGCAGTCCTAATTTCCAAGAGCCTACCAAGATTTCTTGGGAAAAGCCACGAGCTCCGTCTTTGAGAATCTCAATGGAGGCTCAGGGTCTGCCTGAGACATCTGGGTGGAAGAGAGGGAGAGTGGATCATGGAAATGATTACATTGGTTGAAGAAATGAAAATGGCAATGCATTCACTTGGAAATATAAACATGGGTGGGCTGTGCCTCTGTGTTTGGGAACTCCTTTGCAACTGAAGCACGAGGTTGCTTGGAGGAAAAAAATGTCTGGAGGCAAATAAAGCTCTGAGTCCTACTAGATAGGAAGTCCAGAAATAAGGAACAATCAGGGCAGATGACAAATGAGGGAGGGCATGGTTTCAGCCATTGCTTTAACATGAATGCATTCTTTTCATGAACTAATGGTTAATTCAGCACTGTTTTGACCCTGGTCTAGTGAATGACCTGATACTTAGAGTGGTCCTGAGACCTGGTATCTGGTGGTGCCAGTTAGAGGCAGTTTTGTAAGCTGCCTATAAATCCAAGCTGCCCTTGGGCCTCTTCTAGTTAGGAAGCTGTGTCATGTCAGCTTTGTAAATAGAGACAGGAGGGACAAAGGCTAGAAAATGCACCAGGGACACATGGCTTAGTAAAAGCTTAAGTAGCCTCCACTTAGGATTCACCTGAGGTTTCTTTCTGAGAGCACCAGTTGTTGCTTCAACCTCAGCCTTGAGGCAGGTCCTGCATGTGAGTTTTTATGGATGAACAGTGAGTTTAGCCTTGTCTTGTGGTCCCTTCTGCATTGTTTTTTTTAAGAGGACGATAGTGTCTTTTGAAGTCAAACAAGTACTATAAATGCTCTGAGGAGGAGGAAGAAAGGAGAGGTAACTACCTAGACAGGTAGATAAAAGCAGAGGTAGAAATAGAGGAAGGAGAAAAGCTGCTAACCAAACCAGAGCATACAAAGCTGTGTGGCTGGCTGTAGCAGGTAGCATGTCCTGAACTAAATTAAAACTAAAGACATGGTCCTTCACAATCCCTCACTTGCATCTACATTTCATGCTGTCCCTCCCTCTGTCAGATGAACTGAGGATTTGGCAGGTTTCTTAAGAAGTTTTCAGGCTTTTCATTCTCCTTGGATTATTTGCACTGACTTTTCAAACCGTTGAAATGATATTTTAAAAGCAGGATAGTCCAGTTGTTACTGCTACTAAGAAGTAACAGCAAATAAATAATAATAATAATAATAACAACAACAACAATAACAACAACAACCACCACCACCACCACCATCTGTTAAGTGTCAGTAGCCACACTGGTAGCAAATAAATCTCTGGAGCATTTAAAAAAGCGATCTATCCTCTCTCAGCTGTCTATCTACCCTATACGCGTTACTCTGGGAAGAGTAACAAAGAGAGGGAAGAAAAACCATCAGATAAACTGGCAAAAGGCAGAACACGAAGTAGAAAGGCTGGCACTTGTGCTGCATGGAGAAAAGGAGGCCTGTTGGCCAGCAAGATGACTGGCCCTAAAATGTGAATTTCCTGGCTTTTTGTCATATTCAAGCTACCTTGGTTCACTGTTCCTGAGGTTTAATTCCTTGCCCTCCTCCTTTACCAATGATTATTTTTTAAGTAGCTTGCTACATGCATTTTATCTACCTTCTGAAGAAGTGTTTCAACAAGTCCAGTGGAGTGGGTGGAAATTTAACATCTGCTTTAACCAAAAGAGCTGAGTGCAGTTGGAGCATGGGGATGAGGGAAAATCTAAGCTGAGTATCAGGAGACATTTCCTATGGGTGAGGTCTGGTAGTCTGTGAAATATTCCCCCCTGAAAAGTGGTGGAATCCTTTATGTTATTTTAAAAACCAGACTGGAAAAAGCAGTGAAGGATAGATTCAAGTTAGCAGTCTTGCTTTGGCTGAGAGTACAGACTCAATGACCTAATAGGCTATCCCTCCTCACCTCCCTCTGCCTGTTATGACTTCATGATAGCTTCCCTGCATAACACAATGCAAATTCATCTTCATACGTTCATCTCTTCTGGACAAGAGCATCTGCCAAAAGCGCTGATGAATTTTGCCAATTTTGCTAATTCCTTACTGTACAGGGAGAGTAATAGCAGGACCCCTGCTTCATAGAAATATCTCCTCTGTTTCTGATGACTGTTCATGACTGTACATGGGGAAAGTGTTGGATGCAGTTATCCTGTGTGCATACACTGTCTTTTTGGGTGCAGTTCAATAAGGGGTGTGGTGGCAATTAATAATTAGGTAAATTCTTGTCCACAGACAGACTCAGGCTGCTAAATACTACCCAGATGGGAAATGCCCCAAAGTTCTGGGAGTATTTGGATATGGGGTCTTGGATTGGAACTGTCCTTATACGGTATACAATTTGAATGTTAGATAAGAGATATTTTTAAAGGAATTAAGAATATATATCACCCATGAGATACGCCTAATATTTGTAGGCCCTCTCATAACTGAATGCTTGGTGTTACGAAGCAAAAGTTGTTCCTAGTCAGAACTGAACTTGAACCCTACATACATTGAATCTTTTCTTCAAGCCTCTCTTGAACTTTGGAGAATTTCCAGCTGGGACACAGATCTGCAACAAACTTGACTCCTCTGTTCAGAACTGATTTCCCACCATGCAGAATAACTCTGAAAATTAACTGAAAAGCTTCTGAGGCTGTAATCCAACAGTCTGACTGGTAAAGGAAGAGGGCTGTATTTTCTATGGGAAAGGACCCAGCTCTCGACTAATGATCTCGGATAATTGTACCCACATGGATTCCAGCTGCCTAAGCATGTATTCCGGGCTCTTTGTGCTAAAATCAGTGTTTCTGTCAGCTCCTCAGTGATTAGAGTATAACTTTGTGTGCTGTGAACTCTTCTGACTGCAGTATGCAAAAAGCAACTGAGCTGCGTCTCTTAGCTAGATGAGGTCATTTCCATGAGCACACAGTAGGAGTGAAAACCTCCCAGATGGGACGAGCGTGTTTTACAAATGCTTTGCACTGGTGCAAAATGACAATGCAATGCATTTAGGAACAAAGGAGCAGCTATATGGGATGGTGCTTACTGCATTCCCCAGTCTGAACTGAAAGAGTTGACTCTCTAACCTGTCCCGCTGTGGGAACGAATAACCTTCATGAACACATGTTGAAGTCATTATAACACAATTGCAAATGACTTGTTAGTAGGCTATGTTTATTAGATGATAATCTTTAAGGGGGAAAAGAGAGAAGGCATTGGACCAAACTTTCAAAGAGGCTCACATTTCCGTATCCTCCGGAAACCACTCTTACTCCCTTGTGCATCCTGGCCATTCCCATCACTGGATGTGAACCAGCTGCAAGATCAATGACTGAGGAAAGCCAAAACACATGACTTACCCAAATCGCTATGGGCACTGCTTGGAGCTGATCAGTAACAGGATCCAATACAGGGAAACCTGGGTGTACTGCAGTGTAGTATAACTACATTGCAATAACTTGGCTAATAAAGTATGTCTGACTAGATTGACAGCTACTGGGGAGGAAGAAAACAGGAGAATAAACCCTCTATTTTCCAGCAGTGAGGCAGTTCCTCATTCCCCAGCATAAAGTTTAAGGTGAGCTCTATACACCAAATGGTTTGCTACGTATGTTATGCACACCCTCTTTACAGACTACTTGCAGATAAATTGCCTGGATAGGGTTTCTAAGACCCTAACCAGCATCTCCGCTCTTCAAAACGAAGATCCAAGCTCCAGTGGTGCAAGGTTTGCACTTGGATAGGAATTGGGCATTTTCAGTCTTTTCTGAGACTGATAACTCCAGTGCTGACAAATAGTCCCAGACCAAAAAGAGACGAGAAGTGTATTAGCATTTCCCAAAAGAGTTAAACCTGAGAAATAGGAGCTTGGAATTATTTTCTTTTTCTTTTCATTAGAGTAGTTATACAGTAGTTAAGCTGTTCTCCTCTCCTGAGGACAGCTCAATTTGTCCTGAATGCAAAAGATTAGCTTTCTGACATTGGAGTGCCCTCATAACATGCCCTGGATGATGTAGCTAGTATCTGTTTTGTGTGGTTTGTTTCTCTTAATCCACAAGAAGCATTCACATGTGCAACGAAGAGTTTTGCTTCAGTGAAGTATTCAGTTGCTTGCTTGCTTCCGTTTTGTACACTGCCAACCATTTGTATTAGTGAAGACAAACTGAAGAACAGCTGCCTGCCCTTGGGACGGATGGCAGAGAAGAAGAGTCTTCGTAGTTCCTGTGGGCGACTGTTGTGCAGCTTTGCGTCGCTTGTGACACGGTATCAGGGTGAATTTGACCTTCCACATCTGAGGCACTCTAATTCAGCCAAAAACTTCTTGCAGGGCATTCATTCCTTGTGAGATGAGCATGCTGCCCTGCAGCAAGCCTGGCCCTGTGACCCATGCCTGTTGGCAGACATCCATCTGCCACACTAATCCTTGATGTGCTGAGGACAACCCTCCCTGATGACATTTAGCATCAATTTTCTTCCTATTTTCTCCCCTCTTTCTAAGGAAAAAGGATGCTATTTATTCCCTGCATCTCAGGGAATATGCAGGGTGGACTAAAGGGCCTGACCTTGGAAGGGCAGTCGTCTCTGTAAGCACTTTACAGAAGCTACCTATGCCACCGGAAGAGATGAGGACCTTATTCTGGTCAAAGAAAGCAATGCAACCCCAAAACCTGATCAACCTGGTGGGAAATTCCCATTGCCCCCCCAGCACCTCCTTAGACACATGTTTGGGGGGACTCTCTCATGCACAGCTACTCTAGCAGCATTTTGAGATCACAGGTTTGTAGACAGTTCTACATCTCAGCCTTGGATATGAAAACACTTAATACAGATCTCCTGGAAACATCCTCTGCAGTGCAACGCTGGGCTGGACTTACCTTGATTGGAGAGTACCACTTCCGAGGAGAGGAAGGTCTGCGCATGTTGTTTGCAAGGTTCCTGGGTTCGGGGAACTCATATTCCTGTTCTGGCATCTTGACCCTGGCATTCTTGGCTTTCTCTAACTTAGCGCCTTCTTCTGTGGAGCCCTTTTCTCCCCAGCGCACCTGAAAAGATGGCATCAGGGCATATTACAATAGTAGCTGCTGCAGAGAGTTACATCCCTGGTGTAATAATTAGATCCTTGTACATATTTTCCCACTGTCCAAATTCAAGGTGAAGAGCAACAGATATCAGCACAGGCTGTGAAGCTTGTTTCTAGACTAGAGCCCAAACTTTGAACTTCTCCTTCTTTGTGATCTATGAGAAATGTGAGAATGGGGAAGGTTTTCAGAAAAACTAAAAATATTTCCTTATAATTTTTATGGCAACACTGCTTCTGTATCCCAGGCACAGACCAGGATCTTACTGTACTAGAGGAAAAAGATGGTGCCAAACTTCAGGAATCTATGTTTGGCCCTCAAATATTCCTATATAAAAATGACCTGGGCTCAGATGTGCAAAAAAAAAGCTTAAAGAGGTTTGTGCTTATCTCCTGAGTTTCTGGGTAAATTGCAGGGGGATATCACAGCTCAGTTCACAAATAAGATCTTCTGATACATGAACTGGTGTCTAATAACCTCCATTCGTTTGATGCCGCCAACTCCTCGTCCACCATAGTAAGAGGCATCTACCGTTGGCCATTTCTTCTTTGGAAGGCCATCATCATCTTCCTCCTACAAAACAGAGGGAAAGGGTTGCACTGTTAGGAAGCATAACTAGAGATGGAAAGGAATAAACAGTCACAGGGTACGTGGCCCTTTGAGCCTGCTAGAGCCAGTGCAGTCAAGGTTCTGGCCTCTCACTGGTTATTTTCCAGAGGATGTACACTCATGAAAATAAAATGTTTCATGATATAAACACCACCACCACTTGAAAGGTACAGTCTGGCTCCAGCAAGAACGTGATTTGTGCCTTTTTTTTTTTAAAGGAGAATCTGTCTTTCATCATCTTTAAATTCAGGGAAGTAAATTGTTTCCAAGTTGCAAAATCATTGAAGCAGCCACCAAAATAGCATAGCTCAAGAGCTGGGGTCTTTTGGCTGCAAGTCTGGTTGATATACTAGCCATGAGGGATGGTAGCAGGGACTCACCTCTTTGCTGTCCCTTCACTTATGCCTGTGATACCAGATGCCAGGGACAGAACAGCTGCTGCTTTGAGGAGTGTTCCCTGACTCTTGGCTTCCCATGCTGGAGGAACCCTCCAGGCCCCAGACAAATCATTGTGTTGTAGCTCAGATTTGACAGAATCGGGGGGAGGGGGTGAATCAAGAAAACAAGCAAGTGAAATTTGCTCCTGAGTGACGGCAAATTAGGAGTACATTTGGAAGCAACCCCAGCGTGAATGCCCAACATGGAGATGAGGTTTTTTTGAGATAAGCTGGCCAAGTGTAATAGGATGGAAAAGTCTAATGGAAAAGTTACAAGAATGGCATTAGCTCTTATAATGAACTTTTGGCTTTGCTAGGGAGGCTGCCCATGGAAGTCTATGTGGCTTCAGTGATTTTCATGGGCTTATGCAAGCAGAAAGTCAGGCCCTGTGTGAAAAATGAGACTTAATTTCTGTACAAATTTGAATGTGTTCTACCCTTACATGCTGCAGGCAGAAACCTACGGTACATCACCATACACAAAGTTAAATGTGTTCAGGACCCTGGCCTTTGTGATGACATTCAGATATGGCCAAATCAAGAAAATCTCCTTAAGTTTATTTAAAATGAGTCTAGCTAAAGTTCTAGTGAGTGTATTCTACATATTCTATATTCTTTGTTGCACTATATAACAACTCCACATATGCTCTGACCTACATAGTGCCTTTCCCTTTAATTTCTGCAGTTCAGCCTGTGAACTGGCAAAGCAGAAAAGCAGAGTTCATCAAAAACGTGAAGTATTTCCTGTGAAAAATGTGGAGAGAAATGAAAAATGGTCCTTTTTTTTTCCCTTTCTTTAATTTTTCACAGGGATTTGGCAAAACTCCAAAACTTAGGAGCTTTCCAAAACTGGAAAAGCCAAAAATACTTTGAAATTGAACTCCCCAGTAGGAAAACTGAAAAACTAGGGGAAAAAAATCCAAGACAAACTATGCTTTTCATGTCAAACAAAAGCATTTCTATTTTTCAAAATACACATAAATTCGGCTGCAAAATTTGTCCTGATCTAAAGGAAGAGTGAACAACTGCATCAAATACAAGGTTCCTCTCCTTCATAGCTGACCTCTTTCTCTCGCTCTGGTTAGAGCTGCTGAGGCTCTTTGCTGCAACCTAAGAACTTAATATCTCTGCATGAAGTTTTCCATGAGGACTTTTTTTAAAAAATTGGAATCAAAGCCATCTAAATATTTTCCTTCAGCAATTCTCTTTCTCTCACTTCAGCTTAGCACAGACTGGACTTCTCACAACAGGAAATACCAAGGTTTAGGAAATCTTCCCCACAAGCCCTTAAAAGCCCTGCAAGTCAGTTCAATCTAAGATAGGAGTGTTTCTGCCAGAACAACAACAGAAACAGCACACGCACAAAAAGACAACACTGGACACTTGAAAAACAAAGGAGTCACAAGCTTTCTTCAGGATGAGTCTGTTTACATGTTTTGAAGGGCATGGGAGGTTTTGCAATAAAAGCAAAAAAAAGAAAAACCCACCAGTGACGTCCCACACACTTGGCAAATATGCTCACAACACACATGTGTAGCTAAAGGAAAGCAACAGGGAACTTGGGGGTCAGGGCAGGGAGACAGCAGGAAAACAAGAAGGAAGAACCATACAATCCCCATGTCCAGCATCCTAGCTCACTGCCCCATTCACAAGATCTAAGCCAATGAAACAGGGCTGAATTCTCACATCCTGGCTCAGTTCTGCCCGTGTTTTTCTATGCTTAGCTACAATGGGGGTTTTGCCTGAGGAAGATCTGCATAAGGAACTTCAGCTCTGACCCAGCAGCAGGATAAAAAACAGCCCCGGAAAATTCAAGTGCATTTAAGGATGCTGGAAATTGACTGTACAGAACTTGGCATCTTTCCATCCCCAAAATCTGCTTTAGATGGAGCTAGAGTTTCTTTTAAAAAATAAGAAGCAGGACAGAGCTTCGTTTCACAGTCAGAGATCCAGATTCATAACTGCTGGATTTCAGAAAACAGAGATCTGCGTTCATCTCAGAGTCGGGCTCTGTATACTTTGACCCTGACCTGAGGGAACCTCATCTGTGGGTAACACAAGGATAATTCAGGCTCCACTAGGGACATCTGAACCACGCCGGGTAAGAATTCAAACTAAATTTGGCCAGATATAAAAAAAGTTTGGACAACTTACCCCTCTCCCCGCCCTTATAATTATTTTCACAGTTGTCTCTGCAATGCCTGAATCTTGTCAGAATTTAGCATTTATAGAAAGCTTTGCCTGCACAAAGTGCTGTAAGACACAACAGGACAATCATTCCATTGAGTAAGAGATGTTATCATCTAATTTTACAGCTGAGGAAACATGGAGGTGAATACACTGTCCTCAAGGCTTCTGGCTCCTTACTGCCTCCTTTTTCTCCCAATGCCAGACTCATTTCCAAATTGCATGGCCGCCTCTCAGACGCAAAGGCACTGTTACACTTCGAGGGCACCTTGCTTGGTTCTCAGGAAACATTTCCTCCCTGCTGTGGAAGGTTTTGTTTGTTACCTTATACTCTGCCAGGCATCTAAATCGCAACTACATAAGCTCATTGCTTTGTTTTTTCTCATATCTTTACCTGTTGCTGGCCCAAGCCTGCGAACTACTGTCAGAAAGCACTCACAGGTCACAAGAGAAAATGTTCTACTGGTGGTCTGCTAAGGATTAGGCTGAAGAAAGACCTCAGCTCTCATGAGGCACCAAGAATCCATACAGAAGCTTATCCTTGAGACGCAAATGCTTAGAAAACCAGCCTTTGTTGGTCTTGCTGATCACAGAAACTCCTCGTTTATCTATGGTACAGATTCTTAAAGATCCTGCCTGAAGTTATATCCTCCAAGTGCAAAGCACTGTATGCGCACAGTTAAGAGAGAACCCCCATTTTGATGATGAAGAAGAAGGGATGTTGAGTTGTTCCCACTCCACAGCTCAGACACTGAGCTACAGGAAGATGA
Source organism: Sagittarius serpentarius (assembly GCA_034782735.1). Classification (NCBI taxonomy): domain Eukaryota; kingdom Metazoa; phylum Chordata; class Aves; order Accipitriformes; family Sagittariidae; genus Sagittarius; species Sagittarius serpentarius. The sequence continues at coordinate 19,688,053 of JAVKLA010000049.1, read as the reverse complement.
AATAAGATCTTACATCTTATAAGGTCAAGGGAATTAACGCTGCCGCTCCCATTGCAATTGTGATGTGATTAAACCCAACTTTCACAGCCTCTACACTAACTGAGTTTGCTGTGCTGGGCCTGCCTAGATATTTCACATGAAATTTGGCCACAAAACTCCATGCCTTCATGGTGTAATACCTATACCTCATCTGGTGCCAATAACATCCCAAATCTCTTTCTTTTAAATGCCTGTCTCTTGAAAGGTTCCTTTTCTCCTCCTCACATATTTCCGCAACTCACTGTAAAAAGGGAGTAAAAGGGAAGGAAAAGAGCTGGCATACCACTGTGACCTGGCTTTATTTCAGGAATAACAGAATACATTTCCTGCCTTGGTGTCTACAAAAAATTCCTATCAGATCCTTTCTCTGGAGCTTATTTTGCTATCTCCCCAGCAAGGATTTTGAGGAAGAGGAAAACAATTTGGAAAAGATTAATAAACACCAATAAGTGAGGGTGCAAGCAGCTTCCCAAGCAGATGAATCCCTTTTAGCCATTCTCTGGCCTCATAAATGTTCAGTTGTGGGAGAAAGGGATTTGATCTTTGTGAACTAAGTGGTTCAAGCTGAACAGGTGGTTTCATCCGTTGGCTTAACAATAGCTGCCATGCAGCGAGGTAAATTCCTCCTTTTCATGCTGGCCTCCCATGACAGTGATAATTACCTTCAGCATCTCATGACTGGGCTGCTGAATGGTCCTTTCTCTCCAGGACTTTCTTGTGCGTGTTTGCTTTGGTGTATGTGGGTAAGATGACAAGAGACATAAGAATTATCCAATTACAGCCTGGTTTGGTGGCTTGGCTCTAGTGCCACGCTAGGGGTGACTGGGGAGCTTGGGTGATAGAGCAGCATAGAAAAAACAGGTCTGAGTGATGAGGAAAGGGCACGCTCTGGTCTTCTGGTAGATGTCCTGCCTGGTTTTGCCAGACTTCAGGGAACTTTGTTTCCCTGAATCGCTTCTGCAGAAGGCACTGCCATGACAGAAAATGCAGATCCAGCAGTGTATTTTAGCATTGCCTGGTCTCTGTTTACAGGACAAGGAAGCAATGAGAAGAGACCGTGCCTCTTGGGGATACTTTGGAGGGCTCCAGCTTATGCACCCTCTGACTGCACTCAGAGTCTGTGGGACTGACTCTGGCATGGGTCAGGTAGTGAATAGGAAATTGTTGTTGGAAGCTGCTAAGCCCTGCATGTTGCGGTTTTTTGATGTAGAAGGTGGGGTGCTATAGTGAGAACCAGCTTCAGCCTCGTGGTAAGCTTCTGGTCTGACTTGAGTAAGAGTTGTTCCAATAAGCCCAGCCTGAAGGTGATGGGACACATGAATAAAAGCAGATGTGTTTTCCTCCAACAGGGATAGAAAAAGACTTCCTATTCACTGGAGGTAGAAGAATGTGGTTTTGATCCACCATCAATGACTAATCACAGTCCAGAAAGGTGCTCACTGGCTCTTTGAGGCATTCACCTCTTCCGATTGGCATTAACTCAATCTTTCCTGGCTGTAAGTAAAACCATCTGTCCTTCATCTGGGCTTAACCTCCTCCAGTATTCTGCGTTGTCTGAGGAGCACAGCAGTAAGTTGACGACATTTGCAATTTCTGAATGAATTAATTGGAAGTTTCTAGCCAATAATGATTTCCTTCACCAACAGTGAGCGTGTCTCCAATATGTCTCAAAAGGCCTTTAAAGTAGGGTTCAATAAAACCTTTGGCGGGTCTGACAGCAATGCTACTTTCCCTTCGTTGTTACAGTATAATGCATTCTCCTTGCAGTGCAAAGACATATGGGCCTCAGCTCCCAAATCTGCTGATGCAAGAATTCCTCTTGTCTTTTTTTTGCCAAGATTTTTGGGAGAAGAAAAAAAACCCCACCACCTTACTGTAACTGTAATGCTGCTGCTTAAGGGATTAACACTCTTTCATGCTGGAGATGAGCAGTTGTTAGTTTTCTGCAAGGGAGAAAACTATCTGCAACACGTAAGAAAAACTGGATTGTAGAAAATCAACTCCACCTTCGATTTGTTTTGAGCAAAGTAGAAAATCTGGAGTATCCAGCCTTCTGTGAAAGCATCATACTACTGCCAATCCTGTTGTATGGACCAGGCTCCATAAGAGTAAATGGGACCAATGAAACAGATCTTTTCAGAGCTTCTGCTATTTTTCCCACTAGTGGGAAGCTCTTCTGTCTGGAAAAAACACGCATAATACAAGTCACAGCTTCAAGCCTTACTAATTTTTGAGCACTGCTCTGATGCTATACAGTTTCTAAAATACACTTTTCCTTTTTAAGAAACCTTTGGCTGCTAATTGTATAAGATGTCTATAGGATAACTGGGCATTGAGCTTAGGGGATGTGCTCTGGTGGAAAGTACATGTGAAATTACACCATCAGACTAGTCCCTACAATGTTGGCACATTGTTGTAACCAAAGCCCCCCATCCCAGTGTCCCAAAACAGTAAGAATAATAGCCAAAAGATCATACAGATCTCCTCTTGTGTTAACAAGGAAACAGGTAAACTACAGGTACGAGTTAAAGCAATTTTTCAGGCATTGTGCAGTGCCCTACTCTGGGTGCAACCAAAGCCTGGACAAGTCTGCATTTAAAGCCATCACCTCTGGGGAGCAAGCCTGAAAGCAAGCAGAACAACATTCTGCTTCTGTACAAAGAGGATTTGCCCCACATTCTCCACAGCACAAGACCAGGTTAGTTTAAAATAAAAAGCCAGTGGCAAATACATTGCTAAAGGAAAGCTGTGAAACAGACAGATGAACTGAGGACTGTTTCATCCAAAGAGCTGCACAGACTGTTTCTCTCTGTCAGAATCAGGGCCAAGAGAAAATATAACGTGTCCAGAAATATCTTTACACCAGCCTAACTAAACTTAACCTGAGGCAAACATAACTGGTCTGCTGCAACTAGTTTGTATTGCAGCAACTGGTCTGCTTTTGCAGCATTTACTGGTTTGATAAAGGGCTTCCTTATACATGAAGCCCGCCTTCCCTCTTAGCAGAGGGATGTAATTTCCCCTTCCAGTCCTTGGCCAGTGAGCCAGCATTCCAGAATGATGTATTTTAATTAATTTCAGCAATTGAGTCCCTTGGCTTGGAGGCATGCGTGATGCAGAACAGAGCATGTGCAAGTTTAGGTTAATATTTTCCTTTTCATTCAGAGGATAGAAGCTAACAAAGCTAGTGGATTTACATACAGCCCAAACAGAAACGTCCACTTAGGAAAACAGGTCAGATGCCCGCATATAAAGGCATGGGGAGCACTGGATCCAAATGCAAATCTCCCTTGGGTCCAGGAATGCTCAGATTTGGAGTTTTGCTTCAGGCCTGTTTTGAAGCGGACGAGTGCCACCAAGATGGAGGTTCTAGTACTGGCCTTGGCTCCAGCTGCCCTGAACTATTATTTCTCTGTGCTCAGTGCAGGCAGAAGCTAGGTTGGATTCCACCTCCGTAGTGTTGCAGAGGACTGAGCTTTCAGGGTGGCTGCCTTGGCACAGAGCACACTCACTGGGCCAGACTTTATGGAGAGCACAGAGAGGATCGTTTCAGCAAGCTTTTCCACTTGCAAGCTGAAGCAGGCAATGAATTTGTGTCCAGATGCAAAAAGCAAGGCAAACTAACCAACCAAATCACTCTGAGCATAGATCTAAGTCTTCTCTTTCTTGCATAGTTAAGAGGAACTGACCCAAACCCCAGTGAAGTCAATGGAAAAAACTCCCATTGACATCAATACACCCTGAACACAGCCCAGTGACTTTTCAATGAAATACCATGTGCAAAACAGTGAAAGCAAAGAAAAGCCTCGTTGCATGCTGAAAGCAGGAGGACATAGGAAGAGGCAGATGAAAAACTTGGCATATTTCTGGGCAGAGTCTACTAATTTAGTAATGGTGACATAGCTTTAAAGCATTTGTTGCTAGGTTCATCTAAAAAGCATAAGCAGAATTAAGAGGAAGGTTTTAATGTTGCTTTACCATTTCTCTCCATTAAAACTTCCCTGGCTAGTGCAGCTCTTCTGATGTCAAGACAATTTTACGGGGGTTTTACATCTGCTCAGAATCTGGTCCACTGTCATCAGACACATTGCAAAGACCGTGGGCTGCCTTTACTCACAACAACTGTAGTCCAAGGGATCAGCACTGTGAGTTACCCCTCAGCTGTCAAGAGTTACACATGCTAAACCATCAAAATCATTACTACGCCATTCCAGGAAGGCAGTTAAGCATATGTTTAGGTTCCATTAACTTGAAAGTTAAACATACGCTTAAGGGCTGTCCTTTCTGTGAATCACAGCCTAACTCTGTAGTGCTGTTCCGACCAAGTGGAGTACTGTCTGCCTCTACCCTCCTTTCCTACCTGTTCCGTGGAGGTACTGTATACATAGATCTACAGTCACTCTTAAATAAATAAACACCACATCTCTACCTCTGTAGAAAGCAAAGTGAGCAGAGTTAAACACATAGCAGACACCAGCTAAAAAGCCCCTAGTTTAGCTAAACCACTATTGACTTTAAGGCTGCAGAGCTTGAGCACAAAGGTCTCAACAGTCCATACTCTGCCATGCAGCAGAATCACAACCTCTTGTGAAAAGACCGAACAAAATCTTGTCCTAAATATTGAGGAAGTCAGGTTGTCAGTGTTACTCACCTCGCTGTCTTCTGCAGGAGGTGGGGGGGGCTCTTTGATGATCTAGAAGGATCAAAGAAACAGAATAGTAAATTCATACTTTGTTCTTTAGCACAATTCAAACATCACTTAAAAAAAATCCAAACGAGAAAACAAGAGGATATGCCACTGTGAACATCTCTGAACTTAGTTACAACATTGGGTGATTACAGGGTGGCTATGTGTGCTACTGGTGTACGGTCACTGAGAGTAAGAGGGGAAACAGGAGGCGTCCCAAAGCCCTGCCACATAGACATTTCCTAATTACAGCTCCAGGCTCATATTGCTCATTAGGTGACCCCTGCCCTATGTGAGGTAACAGCAAACTCAAAGTCATATATCCTTGATTCTCCAGCCTCCTAATCCCAGTAGGAGCCGTAGTCAGTGCTGCCTTTAAGCAACAGATAGCAATCACTGTTTCAACTGAACAACCATGCTAAAATCAGCGTCTCCTTCTGCTGGCCACTGCACACGTGTACAAATCCTGCCTCAAGTAATTTACAGTCTGAACAAAGACTGGAAAGCAAAACCAAGGTGAACTAAAATGCCCTGGAGACGATGCAAAGCTGTAGTAAATCCCTAGCCTCTGTCTCCCAGGCCCTTATTTCATTCCAGAAGGCTGTGCCACCTCATGCTCTCATGAAAAATGCTTTTCACGTTATCAGGCTAATATTGTTCACTCTCACGAGCTTTTAAAAAAAAAAAATATATATATATACATATATACACACACATTTGAGGCTCTCCCAGGGTTTCTAATGAAGCAAGCAGGGTGAGGTTTTAGACTGGTCCAGGATATTCTCCATAGAAACAATTTAAGTTTATGTGGGTGTGAGTCTATTATTTCATGCAAAAAGTTTGCATCTAGGGCTCGGCAGGCAGTTGGCTATTATCACAGCCCTCCACTCCAAGAGCAACAGAGAGCCTTCCAAATGGAGAGCAGTTGCATACAGGCACATCAAATATCTCTCCTTTACACACAATGGCTGCACAACAGCCATTGCAGTCAACAGGTTGAATCCAGCTAGTCATGTCAATGCAATTGCTGTAGGGATTGATTTTCTCTAGTAGTCTTAAGTCCATCTGGATGAGGCAGCTCTTTCTTTACACACCAGGCCATGAGTCAGATGCTGAGCACCTGTACAGATAGGTCTGAGTATCCTCAGCTCCTCTCATCACTGGGTTTATTAAGCGTAGAGGCTGCCTAGGCATGGGGTACAGATGTGTAGGCTTAAAAATTACCCTTTAAAAAAAAAAAAAAAATCACAGTCCCAAACAATATCTTGGCTGTTTAAATGCAGAAAGGGAAAATGACAATCACATTAAAGGCCCTAAAGATATAAATATTTACAACAATTCCTCTCACTCCTGTTTTTCCTTCTCTGATGAGCTCACTGTTTTTATTTTCCTCTGCAAACCCCAAGTCATGCAATGTGGCCATTAATGAAGAGCATGTGCCTCTGGCTAGGGAAGATATATTGGGCTGGATCAGTCCTTTGTATCTCAGACCTGAGCAATGATGGTTGTATGGCTCTGCCACTACCTGTTCCTGGGCAGCAGGGCTTTTTTTTGGTGGCCTACAGCGCACCCTCGGGGAACCCCTGCTAAAGAACCTTCGTGCTTTAGGAATCAACATTGAATCTTTGTTTATATGCACAGAAGCACAAAGCACATGTGGAAGCATGAAATGACATTTGGGGAGCGTGGTAGGTGCACCCACTGCCCTGCTCACAACATCACAGCAGAACTGTGGGTCAGGCTGTGGCTGTAGAGCGGCTGACCACATTAGGGAGAAAGGAGGGGTGATGCCCCAGAAGAGCTCAGGCTGACTAGCAGAGCTGGTGAGCATCTGATACAGCATCCATCTCTGTCTACCCTGCGATTCCTAGCCTGTGCTTGCAGCTCTGGGACTTACCAGCTCTTTCCCTGATGGAAAGCAAAGGATGAAAAGTAGATTAAAAGTTCTCTGCATCAGAGTACTACTCTGTGGAAAGGGAATCATGGGTATCAGCATGGTTTACTCAAAGTGCTGCTCCTTGGTTTAAGATGGGAGACAGCATAATGTCTCATATGTCTCTTGACACAATACTGAGACAGCATGTACAACGCACCAAAATACACAGAAGACTTTTCTAACCACGTTTTCAGATACGTTTTGGTCAGTGTGAAGGGTGGCACTTATCAACAGACCTACTCCTTTTGAACCAAACCCTTTAATCCAAACCCACTGGACGCTGAGAAGCTTCAGATATCCGATCCAAAATATGCCTACTGGAAGTGGCCTCATTCCCTCCTCTAACATTATTCTGGTGGAACATCATGGGTTTCAGTGGAGTTTCTCTCATTTGCATTGGCATGAAACATCAGGATAATCCGTCCAACATATTTGGTCCAGCTAGGCATTCAAACACAACTTCTCAGCCAGTATCAGTAGAAACTCTTGAGATTACAGACTTGGAAATGAAGAGATGGCTGTGTTTTTCATACATTTGCATTCCTTCTCATACCATATGCATACACATACACGCAAACTAACTGATTTCTATAAACAGATCAAGTTTGTTCTGTCACTGTCCAAGGGGGGGGGGGCGGGGGAGGGAAGAGATTCCTTCCATTTTTAAGTGCTATACACTTCTAAGAGCAACTGAACACCCCATAAGTTGGCAACATAGATTAATTAGTTTGGACAAGTCCAGAGATGGGGAGAGTTTAGTCTTCTCTCCCTTTGAGCCTGTACAAACTTTCAGAGTTCAAGCCTTACAAAAAATATATTTTCTGTCTCACTGCCCAGGTCTGGAAAGGCTTTTGGTCTATGAACAGTACAAATCTTTTTCTTCTCCCTTTTGGATTCTTACAGTATATGCACGAGACCCTTATTCTGGGGTACTGAAGGCAGTGAAGCAAATGGGATCTTTGTGCCATCTCGCACAAGTGAGCAAAGCAAGCGCCAAGTGGGAATAACAAGGTCCCAGAGCCCAAAGGCAGTGCCTTATACCGGTTCATTTTGTGCAAATAGGAACAACCACTCAAGTACAAGAAAGAAAATGCCATTATAGGGAACCCAGTGAAGATACAGTCCACACTGGTCACCACATTTTGTTCTGGGCTGCACCTCTCACCTTCCCTCTACCTTGCCAGATGACACACATGGACCTCCTGAACGCAATCAGCTGGGAGCATGCCTGGCCAAGCAAAATGCTTAGGCTAGTTTAGCTTGGCAAGGCTGAAATGTTTGTTCATGTGTGCTGCAATTGTTTTGATAACCCCAAGCCATTTCTGTGATTGCTGCTGCAACTGTATCTCCTGTCCCTGTGTTTGAAAGAAGAAAAATATGATAGTTCAGCAACCATATTTTCTCGCTAGGTGAGGAATACCTGAGGGTTTCTACATCATTGCCATGCGATAAAAACCTTACAATGAGGTCTTTTGTTTTCAAGGAGTAAAGGCCTGTGAGATGGAGAGGTGGCCATTGGCTTTTCTTGGCAGAGGAAGGAACTTCGAGAGTATTTGTCAGAATTTCTATGCACTTAGCTGTGAAAATTCAGGACAGTAAAGTAATTCTTTGCCTTTCTATCGCCTTTCATCACAGACCTCAACATACGTGTGATTGACAGAGGTCTCTGTTAGCTGACCCACACTGATGTCACAGATGCATGGAGAAGCAGCTGTTTCTGATGAATAACACAGTGTAAAAGCAGGGGAATGCTATTGGCCACCTCCTAGAAGTTTAAAAGTATCGGAGAGGACTGGTTTTCTGTTGCCCTGAAATTTCTGTAGCCATTCAGGCATAAGAGAGCACATATTGAATCCAAATTTTGCATATTCCCAGAATGTGTCTAGGATGTTTTCCATCTTGGGAGACCAGAAAACTCCACCAGTTTACAGTGTCCAGCAAGCACATACTCAGTAACTGTCCCTGGAGTTTTATATGATATATAGTGGCAATATGTTTCTTGTCAGTGAAGTGTATCTGCTTTAAGATGGAAAGAGCATCATTTAAAATGAAGGCTACATGAGAAAAGAGTACAAAATAAGAAATAAAAGACTTTGCCTCTAATTAGGACTAAAATTTGGGAAGGAAGCATGCAGTTAACTGAGCAGATTTTTTTGTGCTTTTTTACCTTCACTCTTCTGGAAAATACAGAGTATGTATTTTTGCTATCCTAATAAGCAGGGTTTTCTTTAATAGCATTAACTATGACCCATCTGACTAATTTTTTTTTCTCCTTACTTATTTATAGTTTTGACCTCCTCTTAAGTCCTGTGACAGAGTTTCATAGTTTAGTTATGAGTTGGGTAAAGGAACATTTCCTTTTTATTTGTTTCATATCTGCCGTGTCTTCTAAGTACCCATTAAATCCTTGGAGATTTGGTATACACTTCAAAGTTTCTAATACAAGCAGGAGCCTGCCCTTATTTCTTCATCTGCAATACAACATTATTCTTCCTAGACATACTAGTAAGAGGTAAATGAAGTTCAATAGGAAAGCTAACTCATCCTTTTAAGTTACCCTCTCTTGTCAGCCTGGAAGTAGATCCAGGAATCTCAATTTTAACTCATTAAAATGAGAAGACAAGGCTGTTTCCACCTAAGACTTCAAACTGACATGCACAAACCACACTCAGTGCAGATCATAGCACACTTCAAAATCATCCACTTATGAAAGGCATGACACGATGGAGGGAAAAAAAGCCCTCCATTTAAGTAACCCTGGTACAGTTTGCAACTGAATGGGGCTGACATACAGTTCTCCAGGGAATGCATGAAAAAAAAATGTAGCATCTGCAAAGGTCATTCCTTTTCCTAGAATCAGTGGGGTTTGCTCCAAATGTCTGACCCACTTTCTTTGGAAAACTATATAAATGAAATTCGTTTTCTGGACTAAAGAAAAACATCATAGCTACTTTCAGGTATATGCAGAAGCCTTTGCTCTCACTCACTGATTGCTAGGGAATTTTCTGGTTAAGCAAGACGATGTCCTGAAGATCTATTTCTCCTTAGCTGGGCTGAACCAACTTTCTTTGGAAGAGGTGAGAGGTGGCAAGGGAAAAAAAAAAAAGGAAGTTACTTTTATTGAGTTAATTGCTTCCCATGCAGGACTGGGCAAAGAACCGTGCCTCCTTTGCATTAAGTATCTGTTGTGGTCTGGTCAAGATTAATATAATTGGCCTTTGCACCTGGCCTTGAGGAAATGCATCAGCAAGTAAAACAGTTTAGGAATCTGAAGTCTAGGCATATAATCTAAAGGCAAATGGCTACCTTCCTAATTTTCAGAGGGCAATGCTTAGCACTGTCCAAAAAGGGAACTCCATGAAGATCTTTCAGTTTGGACACCCTAGAACTGATGGACACTTTGGAGAATTTGGCTTTAAGTTTTTGCTAATGACAACACAGTAGCACGTCAAAGCACCCTAGTTCAGTGCCTGGCACGCACACTGTTCTACTAGCCTACTTCTCTACCTGGGCTGCCGTATGCTGATGGTATTAGCCCAGGCAAAATGCCTCTGCTATGCTATTTTCAGGATCCCTGCTAGCCTGTTTAAAGATGTCCAGTTATAGAGCATTAGATCCATATCTAAACCATTCTGATCTGACTGACAGGAGGCCGAGAGGAGCAGTGAACTGCTGTGGGTACTCTGGATGATGAATAAGACTGTCTTTATCCTCCTGCTGCCCTTTGTGCACAGCAATTGCAAAGTCAGGTTCTGTTATTTACACTACTTTAAACCTACAATAACAGTACTAGCTCCAAATGTTTTGGATTGACTGTGCTATAAATGAAGACACTCATTTGTGGCGGCACGCGTGGATTCAGGGCTTGAACGTAACACACCACATTAAGCTCCCATAAATTCAGTGAAACTAGCACATTATACTATGTAAGTCTTGCCTCAATAGCTCAGACCCGAAGCAAAGGCAGGGACTGTGGGGTCCACAAGCAAATTCTGCCTGCACGTTTGTGCCTCTTTCTCTTGGTTTGTCTCAATAATGTTTCCAATGACTCATGATCCTGTGCTCCCTTCTCCCAAAATCATAACTGCAGAAAAACTGTGCCTCGTGCACATGGGAGCAGGTGGGAATCTGAATACGTGGACCCTTGCAAGTAATCTCCATCAGGCCAACGTGCACCATGTAATTTTATGACTCTTCAGCATTGCTGTAGAGTCTATGCATTTTGTCTCCTCCTCTTCCTCCAGTTTAGCCATGATTTTCATGTGGTTTTAATATATATTTTCTGTATTTTCTCTATCCAGTTTTTTGTTTCCAAAACTTCTGGTCAGCTGCAGTACAGACAGAGCCAAACAAATTGCTAGGTTCTTCCATGCTTCCTTCCAGAAAACAGCTTTAAAGTTAAAACCGGTGTTAGATGCTTAAATACTAACACCTCATTTATATGCCAGCCACACCTCTGTATTTAAAAAAGCTGCAGTATAAAAATGAGTAAGATGGAGTATATATTCTAAGTGGGCAATTAGCACAGACCAGCTTCTCATGCCCTCCTGCCTCAGGCCACGCTGTATGGATGCATAAGGGAGTCAAAGACTCATGTTTACCTCTTCAAACTGTAAGATGTGATGTATGAGCATGTGGGGAAATGGCTCGAGTCTCAGTCTCAGCTGCACCAGGGAGGTATTTCCACTCATATCCTCTGCATTTTATCCCCTGGACTGCCCTAGCTAAGATTCAGCCGAAGGGTTGGGGCAGGCTGATTGTAGCTACCACTTCAGCTATGCCAGGACTAATCTTTCATGTAGATCCTGTTCAGGTGCAAAGCATGGCCCAAACACAACTCACTCAGCCTGCCAATTTTAAGTGTCTATGGGAAACACTTGCTCAGTGTGCTGCTGCATATTGGCACAGGGAAACTGTCCCAGCACAAAAGCCTTCCAACTATTGTATTAATTAATGCCTTCACTACACATCCAAAACTCCATTTCCAAGCCAATCTAACAATCTGCCTGCAAAATCCTCCTTAAGACAGTTTTGGAGGCTTGTTATCTATTTAGCTTACATCTATGTTAAAATCTATTTGGTTTACGTCAAAATTAAACCTAAGCCTTATGTTGGCCTCCTACCCAGAACAATTTCACCCCCGGGCACTTAAATAGCCTCTTGCACACACAGTTACTACTACGATGGCTCAGACTCCTTCAGGTTATGCTGTGTTCAGGAAAGAGAAGGAACAGGAAAACAACAGCAAGATGCCCACTAACATCGACAAGGCCAGGATCTGGCATCTGCTGTTTTGCTGATATGCTCTGCTCAGGAACAGTAGGGTCATCCTGTTACAGATGTCTTTGTATTTGTCATCATTCTTCTAATGCGTACAGTGTCAGGGTTGTCAGCTTACCAGAATTATCCTTCTTCGGTTTCTGTTGTTGTTGAATAAACATCCTTGAAACCTTTTGAAAGGTTAGCACCTGGTTCCCATGCTTTTCTAATATTCCCCCACAGATATCAAGGGAAATTTTGCCTGTGCTGGTATCAGGCACAGCAAAGACCTAATTATTGTTCTGATCCACTAAGCAACAATTGCATCTACTGTAAACTAAGTGGTAAATTCCAGACTTCATCCCAGAATACTTCTGAGACCAATAAACTTGGATACACTTGGAAACAGCATTTCTTTATGGGTGCATGCCAAGGAGATACCGGGTTCCAGATAAATCTCCAGAGTAAGTCTATTGACTTCAGTCCATTTACTCCAGGGATGAAGCTGGCTTGGTGTCTTTCCTGAAGAACTGCAGGATAATAATGATTCCAATTTAATTAAAAAGCATGCCAAGAGGAATTTTAGGGCTTAGAAACGTGCTTGTCACTCAAACAAATTTATACTTGGTAAGAAAAGAGTTTGTTGTGTTTTTTCTTTTTTCCCCCGGACACATACACAATTATCTCTGAAATGTCCCTGGGCTTGAATCCACAGCAGTGTCTCTGGGTCTGCGGTTTGATTATTAGAGGTTATTGCTTGCTTGCCTCTCGTCTGTTGTGCAAGCCAGTTCCTCTGCCCTTAATTCACTCTGTGCTCCTGACAACACTGCATTCCTTAACTGCCATTACTGAACTAGTAAATAAGCATTGCTTTGCTCTCTTTCTCCCCACCCTAAGTCAAACAAGCTGGGTACTCCTCTGTGGATCTATCTTTAATTTTACAGAATCTTTGGGTAAGCAATACACAATGAGGTATCTTAGCTGCTGATCTACTGCCAAACGTACTGGACTGCCATCCCAGAGAGATGGAAGAGATGTCATACAGGCTCTTGAATTAAAATCTTTCCAGCAAGTAGAGGGATGTGTTTGACTTACATTTGGAAAATATCAGTGAGATAGCAAGGTCTCCAAGTAGGGACTAAGAGGGAATGTGGGAGGTAAAGGAGGAGAGAGGGTGAGGAAAAGCTTTTATCTACAACAAATTTTTTTAAGTACAGAATTTAAATCTGGAAGATATTAAGCATATAAAGTTTCATGTGGATAAGAGACTCCCTATCTCTGCTGCACCCACCTTGCTTATCTGGACTGTATTTCTTACACTTCAATAACGCTCTTATATGACCACTATCCTCATATAATTCCACTGGAGCAGTCCCATACTACCCTCTCAAATGCATAGCTCCATATTCCCTTTACTCCATGCCCTGCTGCTTTTATTTATGCCTTTTTCCTATCAGCTTCATCTTTCTCCTGTAACAGAACCTTAAAATGGCAGCATCACTTAGAGCCTTCCCTCTCTACCACCTCAATTCTCCACCAGATCCCAGTGTAAACATCTGTACAAGGCCCATCTCCATTGACTTCTATGCAGATGCACCAACAAAGAAGTTGGCCCAGCTTCTCTGGGAACGTGCCATCTAGTTTGGACAAATAACTCTGGGCAACTTACCACACTGCTAATCCTTTATCCATTTTTAGAACTGATTTTTTTATTGTTCTGAAAAGTCCAAATAAATATTTTTTTTTTCCCTTCTGGTTTTCATGTCAGAACAGAGGTGTCAAACTACTGTTAAAAAGCATTTTACCCCCTAACATTTCCAGCCAGAAACAGAAATAGACAACTAAGATATTTTTCCTGCAAGATTTCCATCCTTCTTCTGGATGGAGAAATACATCTCACCACAAAGACTCATCCTCAAGCGTGACTGCTCCTGCAGTTTGTGGCTCCAAAGCTCTCAGCACTGGATCATAGGTTTGGTGGAACATGGTACAAATTTACAACACTGGGTAAGTGGTTTAAAAATCAGGAATAACGATAGTGACCCAGAAACTGCAGCCAGTTTGGGCAGTCTTAAATGAAGCATCTAAAACATTACACACAGTCAGTCACCAAAACCAGACTCTAGTTCTGCTGACATTTGTATGTAATTTTTGTTCTATATTTGCAGCACAAACAAGACCCAAAGCAAAAGCAGAGCTTCCCTCTATTGTATGTTCCACAATAATCAGCCTTTGCCCTGATCTTCAGTGGAAAAATGCAGCCCTAGGGGATGATGAGCAGAGATGTATAGGGGTGTGACAGGTCCTTGCAGACAAATAGCAGGGTCACATGTGACAGAAAAGCTTGTCTCAAGTCCTATGATTTCCTTCTTGCCTCCCTTGACCTCTTCCTTCTCTCATGTTTTCTCCTGATTTCTCTCTGCCTTTTTTAATTATTAACTCTGTGACTGTGCTTTTTAACTCCATAGAATATTTTGTGAAACAGCATGGAGGAAAGATATTGCTCAGTGAAGCAGTCATACTTCTACTGAAACTGTCATTTGGATATTTCAAAGTGCTTTTCAGACATGGTGAGCCAGGAAAAAAAGTTAATCTTGCAAAAATTCACACACTTAAAAATGTCTTTTCCTTGTACCAGAGGCAGAACAAGGAATCCAGCCTGGGTTCAGCATACCTGCCCTTCTACAGGAGCCCTCCAGCATCAGGACACTGACACAGGAACTGGAAAATACAGAAAAGCCATTCCTTCCTAGAACGGCATGGCAACTAACATGTTTCTGCAAACCATTTCCATGTTGCGAACAATGAATAAGACTAAAAGGCTCCTGACAAGGTCCGTATGTTAGCAACATTGCTATTTCATGGGTATAATCCAAAGGTCAGGCAGATGAAATAGAAGCACAAAACAGTGTCAGCAATGGAAGAAATGCCATCTTGTTCAATGACCATTCCTATGCTCTTTCTTACTGGAAAACTTTGCCTCCTTCCCAGCCATTTCTTACATTCAGGCAACACTGAATTGCTGTTTTGTGCTAATGACTTCTGTCACTTACCACTGTGCAGCAAAGAGGCCAGAACCACCACAGAAGAACCAACGCCAGCAAGAGGAAGAGGATCAACAAAGCAATAGCCAGGATGGTCCCATCTGACTGGAAGAGAAACACAAGAGTGTGAGAGCACCACTAAAACAAAACTCCCCTCTCCATGGTACCTCACCTGTGCATCCTGCTTCCAGGCAAGTACATGTCCCAAAGGCCATTGCCATACTTCGGTTTTTTTTCAGACAAAATGCAGTTTTCCTCCCTCCTCTTACATCCAAATGTGGCACCTGCCCCTCCCACCTCATTGCAAAGAGGCTGAGACCTCCACTTCACAGAGTTACAGGTTTTGTCTCAACTTTCTGAACCTCACAATTATGTAAAACACTTATTTCACTTCAGATCAGAATTAATGTAATATTCCTCAGAGTATCATGAAGACTGAAAAAAAGATTTAAAAAAGAGCTCACAACACAATGTTTCATTGCAGTTTAAGCATTCTCCTTTCTTTGCAACTTTTTTCCCATCTTGCAGTATAAACTTGAAAGCAATGTTAGAAGTAAAATTCACTCCAAACAGAAAACTCGAAGCAAGATCTCCATGGGCCCACAACTCAGGTCATCCTGCTCTTCTTAGCAGTGCTGAGTCAGGGTAGTTCTGCCATGAGCTTTTAGAGGAAACTTGAATATACACACCATCACAACAATATACAGGTTTTTTCCACATCAGAAGCCATTAACTCTAGAAGACCCTTTCCTCTCTAACGGGGATACTTTCCCCATTTTAAAAGGCATTTGCAATTCTCCGATATCAATTAACAATGCGAACTGCTGCAAAAGCCAGCTCAATATAGCAATCAAAACCGAACATGCATTATTTCTTTTTGCTTTTATTTAACCCAAACCAGATGTTCTTGGCTTCCTGAGGCATGCCAGCTTCCCTATACCACTCCTCCCTGATATCGTCCTATTCCGAGATAAGCAAGCAGGCAGTCCTGACTTAAGCTGGTTTGAGATGTTCTTGATGTAAGAGCCAGACATTTAAAAAACCCCACCCAAGTGTCAAGATCACAATGCCAGATTAATGACATGTTCAAGAGCAGACTGACCTGTAGGATAGGAAAATTGGGTGCCTGCTTAAGTCACTGTATTTCAGTGGCCAGATGATCTCCCATCATACCATAATGGGAAGAGGAATGGAGAAAACAATCAGGTTGGGAACATTTTCCAAACTCTTTTCTGGTGTAGAAGGAATTTCTGGAGAACTTGGATCAAGACAGCCTGATCTTTGACACTTGGAAACAAAAGAGAGGTAGTCCACACAGGAGAAGAATTCACCCAAGACATCTCTGGAAATGGAACTTGGACCCCAACACAAAATAAAAGCTCATCTGAGAAGACAGCTGTACATTTGGTGCTGTTCCTCTAGACAGACAGCATAAAGTCACATCCATCCCCTGCAAAATGGAACCTGCTGATATCCAACACATTAGAAAATGTGATCCTGACTCTCTGCTGCCATGAAATTGTAGAAGAAATAAGGCTTTTTATGTCTAATTGTTGTCTGCCCCTTTTGCCCCTATACTGGAAGAAATATTTTGTCATTAAGAATATTCTAAATTCAATTTTCAAAAATATGAAACAGATTAAAGTGGCCTTTTAACTGTTTTGTTCTGGGGATTATTTTTTTTTGCTGTCATTTTTAAAAACAGAATTTATTTTTACTTTTCCCCCTCCCCCCAAGACAATTTATTAAGAACAATTTACACTACGCTAACACATCTGGTTTTCTGCAAGGCAGCTAATGTGGCCAGCTGGTATGCAGTGTATCACGGCAGCAAAACAGTCCAGAGGACATAGAAGGGTTTGATTTGCCAAGTCTTACATTTCTCACTCAGGTAATGCCTTTCGCTAAAACCAGCACTGCCTGGCAAGTCTGCAGGAATAAGCCCTCTTCAGATATCAAAATCAGACCACCACCACCCCACCCAAAAAAATCTGGTTGGATAATTCCTTTTCTTATATTTGAACAAATATCAATATTCCAGACAAATATGAACTGAATTTTCTAGGCTCAGCCATAGCTACAAAGTGTCAAACTGAGACCCTTAATCAGGAACCGCAAATTCTATCTTCATCTACTCCGACTGTGCTGTCACTGCTGTAAACGAGGCTTTGAGGAAACCCCAGCAAGTCAGACCAGGACAAAGCATATATGCACAATAAATCCTACTATAATCTTCCAAAGCGGCCTGAAGTCTGCTTTTGGTTTGTTTATTTTGTCAGTTTCTGCTAGAAATCAGCTATCATTCTGTGCAACATCTATGGTGTTATACAGCCAGAACTATGCTTAGATAGCAACTGCCACTTACCCAAGCTGAATAATAAACAAGAAGGAAAATATGCCTGCTAAAATAGTCTGCAAAAGTTCCACTGACATTCTGAAATCTTTCTGCCAGTCTTATAGCTGGTTAAAAAGGGCTGAAGTGTTTGAAATGTCTGCTTTCATTCCATTATTTTATTAATCAAAATTTGGAAGAACAATACAAATGCTCATGGAAACAACTGACCATGGAATAATTCAGCGAGCTGTGTTTAACACTTACTGAGTAAAGGCTATCAGTTGAAACCAAGAAAACAACATTCATTTTAAAGACGAAAAAACCATAATTTTAACACTAAACTAGTGAATTTTCCATTTAAAAATATCCACGGAGACAAAGCATGGCTAGCCTCTAAATACATGTGGTTATCTGAAATCAGTACTACTTTCCCATAGGGACTCATCTTGCCTACTTACACCGAGATAAAACTGTGGTGCTTGTACCCATAGTGAGATTAACAGCCTAAAACTCCACTACACCTGAATGGCTGAGAAAAGCTAAGGTACTCATCTGAGCTTCTGCCAAACGCTAAGTATAAAACGTCAGCAACTTGCTTCTTGACAACTAGACAACTTGAAGTCCTAGATGATACCTGGAGTCATTGTTTTGAAATGCCTTGCTATCATATCAAGAAACAGTCATATGAAAAAGAGTGGGCTTTTTACATGACCTTTCAAGGTGCCACACATTTGACATATTAAAACTCTACTGTATAGACTTTGAACGCTGGTAGAGAAAGCAAGGCAGCTGTGCCTTGAAGCCTCCTTTTCCCTGCCAGAGTCCAACAAGGCCAAGAAAACGCTACAAGTATTGCTGGCAGTTGAAGTACTGGAATGGAAAACAGCCTCTGGAAGATACTGTAAAATACAAATATATCAAGAAACCTGAAACAAGACACATTAGAGGCATTTCCTCATACATAAGGGTGTGGAGGGGTGGGTGTGTGTCTGTTTCTGTGTGTGTGTATATATATATACACATATGTATGCTTTCACTCAGATGTTATTGCAGAACTGTTACAGACTGTGAGAAGTGAGACTGTAACTGGTGGAATCCTCTTGCCACAAAACAGAAACCTGGCCCACCTCTTGGACTGTAGGTACTCCTAGACAGAAGAGGGGATGGACGGCAGAGTCTGATCCAGTAAACAGCATGGGCTATTTCCTTAAATCTACCCACAAACATTCAGATATGTGCTGTCCTACAAAGGAACACACTCCTCTAAGGCATGCATGCAATCTCTGGGAAAAAAGGTTAGTATAAACCAGGTGCATGCACATTCCTTGAACAGTCAGCGAAGAGGGATGACCACTCCAGCAATGGTCATGCCACAGAGGAAATGACTCGTCCTCCAGAGTTCTTTTGCTATGGCCTACTGAGATTGCTGCCTAAGACCAAACTCCTAAAATTCTGCCCCAGGAAGCACGTACACAATCATGCAGAGAGACAAAGCTAAGATACAATCTGCTATTTTAAGCCCCCCTATTCCTTCTTAGACGTCCTCAATGTGTTTAACATAGAAACAAACATAAATCAGTTCATAAAGAAACATAAATCAGTTCATTGGCATTTCAATAGATCTATAGCTTATTTCTGAGGGTTTTCCAAAAAAAATGCTGCTATGCACCAGATGGGCATTTTGTGTTGTGTTTGGTTTTGGTTTAGTTTGTTTTTTCTAACCTTCTTATTTTTGTTTAAGATTTTATTTCCTAGTTTCTCACTTCACTGCACTGCCATTTGCAGCATACATTAGCTATTCCAGAAAGGCAACCTGGAATAACAACCCCAAAGTGCACAGACCCTCAAAAGATTTGACCACTGATGTTCAGGAGTGATGAATGAAGTACTAGGTGCATCTAATAAATGTGCTCATGTACTGTGGCTGATGAATTAAGGCACTGTTGATTTATAGTGAGAGGGAGGTAGGTAGCATGCGTGCTTGTTACCACAGCAGTAAATGGATTTAACTTTAAGCATGTGTTTAAATGTGCTGACTTCATGCTGTGCTTAAGAGGGATGGACTTCTGTTAAATACATGCATCAAGTGCTTGGCTTTAGTAGGCCTTGAAGGCTGGGCTCAGTAAAAAGATTTAGTCCTAACTCCTACAGACTTCACTGGAAAGTAAGAAGCCTAAATACTCTGCTTAGTCTGGTCCTGCACTCACTACTCCAGCAAACAAAAGTAAGGCACCCTATCAGCTAGCTGCTCTCAGGACCACAGGCAGTCTGTTAGTCTGCGCTATGCAGAAGAGCTTGTGGGAGCCTTTCCAGCTGACAACTGCCGCAGAGGCCCTAAGGCTGTCATGCAGTCCTGTGATGTCACCTCCAGGGCAGGCTGGAAAGCTGCTGTCATTACTGCTTCAGGGCTAGGAGTGCAGAACCATCTGCACTGTTACCAAGAACTGGAAACAGCAGTGTGAAGACAGCCATATAACCAAGTCTCACTTCAGAGTGATTCCACAGTAATAACAACTCCAATAACACTTATCACTGCTAAACCTTAGGTGCTTTATAAAAGAGAAACATGGTTAATGTCATTCCATTTCTAAAAAGAAGCAAAAACTCACTGAATGCACTCTTCTGCAAGGCTAGTCTCTGATTTGCATCTACGTGAGGCTGCTTGAGTGGGAGCCAAGCTCAGCAGGGGATGTGAGCAAGAAACACCTGTTCTAGGTCACCTACCCAGTACAGGTGTTCTCAGCTCCTTTTTTCCAAGTTTACTGTGCTGTGAAATGAGATGCCCCTCTTGTAATGACCTGTTTCCCTTCTCTCCTTCCAGAGCTGAAAGGAGAGGAGAGCCCACTTACAAGAAACTTTTCCAGCATCCTATGTTATTTGCTTTACAGTCCAGTATAAACACCAGTGAAGCCTCACCCTACCACATGGTGTATAAACCCAGTGCAAGAGACAACCCTTGTCCTGAAGAGTTCACACTCCAAACAGAGCAGGCAAACACATGGAAGGAAAGAGGAGTAATCATTACTCCCTCAGTTACAAGGAAAAATCTTTGGTCAGGGAAAACAATTCTCTAACCCTTGATTGCTGTGTTTATGCTTACAAAAACAAGATGCACTTTTCTTTCAGAAGAAGTACTTAAATTTTCCAGCTAAACAGAATTCTTCACAAGAATTCTGAAAGGCAGATATGGCAGAACAGATGGTAGAATTCAAGTTTGTCCAGTCCTGGGCTACTGTCTAACCTCTAAGGCATCGCATCTGGGATCCTGCATTAAATACAGCAGGGTCTGGTGGGATAGTTTATGAAAAAACACAGCCTGACAAAACCCTGTAGATTGATGAGCTTTTCCTCTTCGGTTGTATATACTCTCCATCAGTATTGGGATTCAGTAGTCTTCAGATGACAGGAACCTCCCCATTCAGAGGTGCTGAGGTCCAAAGGCCTTTGCCCTCCCCTTTAGTTTTCTAGCTCCATTGGACATCCCATCTGGTTTGGTAAAATGCTCAAAATTCTGTTTCTGTTTCTGATACAAAGCTCCTGACCCCTGAATTTCACTGCCAAGAGACCTATTCTGAACCAAAGGCTAAAAACAGTGGTAAGACTTTATGCCACTGAACACCTGCTCAGGCATCTACTAGTCATGCTGTTACCTGTTAATCCTCAAACTTCAGGTGTCACAATTTTAACAGCCTCACTGCAGGAAGCAGCACAGATCAAAGGGAGTAGGGCCTCTTAGTTGCAAGCCTTCAGCACTCTAACTACAGATAAGCATCTTAATAATCACACCCTACAGCTACAGGCAGAGGCCATAGCACCTTGTCAGGCCTCAGGTTTTGTCCTGGAGGTGAGCGTGTGAGCCTTGGCTTTGTGGCTGGCACATCACAGGCCTGAAATCAGCTAGCACAAAGGCAGAGGCCTCTTGAGTGCTCTTTTTAAGTTCAATCTGCACTGAAATAATGCTAGCAGCTTGAGTGCTCCCCCCCACCCCGGTAGCGCATGTTTTTTCATTGTAGATGTTTCTGTTTTGACTGAGGAAGTACCGAGGAGCTCCTATTCTGAAACAGCCATCTCTTGTCCCCCAACACTTGTAGCTAAACAACAAAACCTTTGAGGTGAAATCTAAGCAGTTTTTCGTTTCCATTTGTGCCTGAAGGCAGTCCTTAACAAGAAGTATTTTAAATCCATTTCAGGAGGTCAATAGCAACTGGAATAATAGCAGACAAAATTCTGTGGTATTAGACTTTGTCATAACAGCATCCATTTATGGTTTGACTTAGGTTTACTTTGCGAGGCAGAAAAGGAAGGAAAACAGCATGCTACAGCTCTGGAATGTCTTGCTTCTGTGCATGTCTATGAGATTTGTAGCATTTAAGCAGCACTTAAAAAAAAAAAAAAAAACAAACCACAAAACTCAGGAGCACCTTCCTTGAGCTAACACTCATGTACATCCCCCCGCCCCCAAGCTGAACAGGACAAGTTCCTCACAGGCCATTACAGGCAGCTTGCCATGATCTGACAAGGTTAAATGCATGCCAGCATGCTCTTGACACAACAAGATGTGTTTGGGATAAGTTTTCTTCTGAAACTCAGTTTAAATTGAAATCACATTTTCAAAGGAAAAAACATTTTAATAAAATAAAACATTTTGTTTCGAACGTACTGTTTCAAAGTGTTCTGTTTCAACTTAACGTTAAATGGGATTTCACTATTAGAGGTGTACATGCATGCAGAGATTATAGCACATATTTTCTAGTTAATTTCAGCACTGTCATGTGGAAAAAAGTCTGCATATCCACAAATTATTTTGATGTTTCCAAATTAAAACTTTTCAAAACTTCCATTCTGTGATTCTGCCCCCATCTCCAATTTATTGGTCTCTTTTGTGAATCCCTACTTTCCAAACCATAGGAACGTGCTGTTTGTAATATGCCTACCGCACTTAAGGGTATTATAAAACAGCCCGTGTAGCAATATTAGAGTGAAATAATCTCTGCACGTTTAACTCTAAGGGTGACCTGCGTTAGCAAAAACATTCAGTGCTTGTTATACTTGCAGCATAAAACATGTAAGAGTAATTTCTATTAGAAACAAACTTGAAATCATATGCCCTGGAGTTCCCACAGAGCAATACCTCAACTAATAATATACAGGTCAAGGGCCTAGGAAAGTGCTTATTAAATTTACTCCGCAGTTTCATAAAGCCTCTATTGATACAATAGTGAATGCACTTTAATTGCCTGCAGACTTAGGAACACTGATAACTAGCAGAGCCTTACTTGTGCAGCCCAGAACAAAGTCGCAATTGAAAAAAAACCCTACTTTAGCAAAGAATTACATTCCTTTTGAATTAAAAAAAAAAAAAAAACCCTCAGTGAAGGACATCATTAGTTTTTACTACAAGCCTGTAGTGCTTTCTTGATTTTCTAACTTTTTCTTTCTCCATATTTAAAGATCAAATCCACCCACTGTTGTTTAACTCAAAGATACAAATTCCTTCAGTCTTTCAAACAGCCACAGGAAGAAAACCAAGATACCTAGATGTAGTAAAGCTGTGCCAGTACCTACCTCCTTTTGTCAAATGAAAACTTGTCGAGGTTAAGAGACCAAGTTTTCCTTTTTAGCTGACTTCAATGGCTCCTGCACCCTTGCAACTGGAAATGTGAGACCAGAGGGACTATTTCTTTCCAGAATGGTAGGCCTGTTCCCCACCTGTCACCTCACCTATCATCCCAAGCCATTTATTAACGGTTGCCACCAAGATAACTGCTCTGTTACAAGATAACCAGTTCTCTGATCTGCCTGTGCAAGATCTTCTCTTGCCCCAAGTTGCTGTCAGGTGCAATAAGCCACCCCACATCCATTCACTTCCACACTTGCCATTTCAAGAAGCCGCCTTTCCACAGCCAAGGACTGGCTTGGCCCAACTGCTGGCCAGCAGCTCTCCTCTGGTTACCAAAAGCTGAAATCCCATCCAGGACTGTGTAAGGGCTAACTGCCTGGCAGTGTGCTTAACCACCTTGAGATCTTCCCATCCAAGAGTGGTTTTGGAGCACCAGCATCTCAGGTAAGGAGGGGCTGGTATCTGCTGGCGCTGGATAGGATGCTACCATACAAGGGCAAGCCCAGTTTAGGCACTGCATATGCCTCCCAAATGCAGTCGCCTCCCCGAACTGCCCTGACCCAACATGGCCCTTTCAGCTGAAAGGTGCTGCTTTTCACAAGCGTAACTCTTAGCCCTCCTCCTGAAGGAACATGGTGTGACCTGGGAAGACATCCATTACAAACTGGATACACATGGCAAATAAAACCAAGTTTCAATCAATACTAACCTAAGGCAAGTCTAATATCCTGCCACAGAATTGGTCTCCCATCCCACGTGTGGGCAGCTCCATTGTCTTGCCTTCTTGCAAAAGAAGCATGATGTGTGTTTTACTAGGCGATATAGGGAGTAAAGGAATATTGCCTAGTGACGCTCCTTGCTCTTCCAATTGAGAGCTGCCCAGGAAAACCTGTTTTACACTGTCACTGTAGCCCTGCAGTTTTCACCTCCCTTCCAGTTTTGAGCCTGAGAGTTACTAGTGCAAGAGGTCATTGGTGGTTTTTCCTCTTCTGGGAGCATTTTAGAAAATGAACAAAGACTTATTTTAATTCCCATCCTGGCTTCTCTCCGAGATGCTCTCTTTTTGCACTGAAGTACTTGGCAGCAGCCCTCCAGTCAGCAAAGTAGGGCTGACTTCCTGCCTCTAAACGCTGCATGTAAATTATTTCCTCTATTGTACATTTCTTTTCCTGACAATGTTTGGTATGCCACCTGCTCTGTGCACATCTGCATGCGTACACGTTCATAAAGCAGCATTTAATACTTCCCCCTGCTTTCAGTTCTTCAAAGTCCTAACACAGGAACAGGAGTAAATCCCTTTTTAAGAGCTTCCCAACAACACCAGCCATTACTTGCTAATTTTTCTTCAAGCAGTGGGAAAACCATGCAGTGGGAAAACACACTCCCCAGGCATTAGCAGGTGCAAATGAAAGCAATGCACACTGCGTTCATACCACTAAAGCCTGATGTGGGACAACTTTGCATAGGGAATTGGTGGTATGCTGAGACTAACAGCTAACGAAGAAATAATTTAATTTTTTTTTAGTCTTAGGACTAATGGAAGCTGAGGATGTTCAGTTCCCATTGCATTTGTGGTCCTATGCCTTATATTATTGGTGTTACAAGATGGGTATTTTATGTTTAGCTGACTGTAAACTATAGTTCTTTCTGCCTTCAACTATCAAAGGTCCACTGACTTCAGCAGTAGAATGAAACTACTTTTAAACCCTCATCATTAATTATCTGCCACCCAAATAAGATATTCTGGTCTGTCAGATAAAAGGTAGAAAGTGTGCAACCACACAATAACACCTGTAGCAATGTAAGTTGTCAACTTCCAGACTGGGACTGGAAACTACATTAATCTTTATTTTCTGCCTTAATGTCTCTTTTGTAAATGCAGGCACATTAAAAAATTCTAGTATTAAAAGCTAAAAGAGAAGAAACCGATCATGGCAACAAGAATTCAGTCTTTCATGGTATGTTAAAAGATACTGTTCACTTACTGTAAAGTCACACCTAAATGTGTCCAATTGTTTTTGAAGCCCTTATTGTAATCACTGACAGCTTTATTCAGTTATTGAGTACTTTTGGCTTCTGCTAGCATACTGCACAGAGACCTCTGCACCGGAGAACAAAGGCATCTCATTTACCTGCAAAGCAGACAGGCCAGCCTACCCTGGGAGATAACACCTTTCTGAGGCACTGGAACGCTGAGAGCATTTGGCTGACAGCAAGAGCGTTGTAACATTTGAAGTAAACAGGCAAGGAGTTAGAGAGCAGCAATTTGGGGGCAGGGTCTTTGTCTTCTGTGGTTACACAGCAACTAGAGCAAGTCAGATCTGTAATTGTGACTGCAGTACAAAGGCCAAGTAAGAAAGAATATCAGCAGAAAGGGGGTGTGGGTGTGTCTTGCACCCCAGAAGGGGTCTAATTTAAGTCAAGCAACAGAGACAGATAGTGGCAAGTTCTGATAGCTAAATACTGCTTATAACCAAAACACCTCCTTGACACTCAGAACTGGAGGACCCAGTTGCTAAACAGATGCTCAGGATACATCCACAAGCCTCCAAAAGAATGCTTTTAAAGGGTAGCCTCCTCCTGAAATCTCAGTCCAAGCAGTCACAACTGATTCCAAGGGCTGCAGAGAGGAAAGATTTTAAATCCACATTGGATTCTATAGAGAAGAGATTACCTTGTCCAAAAGAAAACACAGGAACAAGTGCAGCTCTCTGGGCCAGCGTGATGCTACAGCCTTAAGGACATTTCTTTAGAAGCAATGCCCTGCCCCTATGTGTGCCTGGCCTTTGCAGGCTTCAGCATTCAGGGCTGCCATTTAGCACCTTCTGCCAGCAGCAGAGATCACCTGGATGTCCCTGAATGGTTTTGCTCTCTTTTGCTTAGGTAATGCAGTAACAACACAGTCTCAGTGCCCTCTGTATGGGAGGGGGGATTCCTTCCCCCACAGGGAACTTTCAAATGAAAGAAAAACATCATTTAAAAGGTACAGATATTGAAAAGGCAACTTCAGATAAATAAATTAGTAAGTCTCCAAGACAAGCAAGCCAAGAGACAAATTCATCAAATACTTCCAGCCAGCTGAGCTTTGTCATATTGGAGATGCTGGCACCTTATCCCCCAGCTAAGCATGTAAACAGCATGCTGTCTCCAAACCTTAAGAACACTCATTCCAGCCATTCCGTGTTCTGTTGGGGTAGCTGCCAGCGGTCACATAGACCAGGCCGCATAACACCCTAAATGACAGTCAGGACAGCCCTGTCTTAGTTTAACTGGGTAATACGTGAGTTAGT
The DNA here is from genome assembly GCA_034782735.1 of Sagittarius serpentarius. Classification (NCBI taxonomy): domain Eukaryota; kingdom Metazoa; phylum Chordata; class Aves; order Accipitriformes; family Sagittariidae; genus Sagittarius; species Sagittarius serpentarius. Next base: position 19,661,843 of record JAVKLA010000049.1, on the reverse strand, counting down.
GGGGAGCAGGACTAAATTTCTGTCTGCAGACCCTGATTTACACAGTGTTACCCTCTTGCTTCTGAAATAAACCCAGCCACTGTTAGCAGCTTTACCAGAAGCCGGCCAGTAATCTTCAGTTCGGGGTGTGCAGTCAGCAAAACCTTCAAATGAAAAATATTGGCCATCCACAGAGAGGGCACAAGCAAGCTTGATATTTACATGCAGTATCATTCTGCCCTAAGCTAGAGGGTCTCATCTGCATTCCGTAATTTAATAAAGCAAATGTTTTGCCTGACCACAACAACTCCCGTGTCTGGCCCATTTTTGACAGATAAATGGAAATCACTGCATTCTTCCAACAAGCAAAACTCCCTTTTTTCCACAGAGCCCCTGCCTACTGAGCCCAGCTCTCCAAGGCTGCTGCAGGCACCCTGCGAGTGTGAGCAGGACACAGCCCTCCCAGTTTCTTCCCCCTTGAAGTACATGCCATCTCTTGCCTTGCACCATTTGGGTATCTGTGAGAATGTATGCTGCAGCCTCTGACCACCTGTGGGGATGTGATTAGATAGGGTAGGCTTGGCTTTATAGTCTCAAAGCAGTGGGTACAATACCCCGGTCTCTCTCCAGCATGCCTTTATTTTCCACCCCTAACAGACGGATATAATGCTCTGACACTTTATCATCTTGAGGGCATCTGGCATTGTCCAGCCAGGTTTACCATTAGTCTTTAGAGCCACCAAAACCAGCAGAAAAGCCAAGATAGTAACAAACCACAATGAAAGCACTATTGCTGAGAAACTAACAAGAGGGTGGGAGAGGGAGTCGCATTCATCAAAACAAAAAAAAATTCTCCTCTGCTAACCTGGTTCTCTATTTTTATTTTCTTTCACTCTTCTTTGAAGTAAAGACTGTGCTCTGAAAAATGAGCAGTCCCATGCAATTCCAGTCAATGCTTTCTACCACCTCCAGAAAATGGTAACTCTGTCTTTAACTAAAGGGCTCTGCATGAGATTGGGGAATGAAGCTTTGTTCTGACTGATACTTTCTTATGTATCAGATGGAGCTTGCATTTGGAGTTTCATTTGTTGGCTAACGTGCCTGGGCAAATTCCAGACTGATACTTATCACAAGGGATTTAAAAGGGCCTCCCATGTGTAATCTACTCTCTTGCCTCTAAAAATTCATATTGAAAATCCCAAGGAAGAAAACCAAAATCAAATCCCCAAAGACCTCTTGCGGACTGTTTCATACCTCAGACTTGAAAAATAACTGAGTCAACTGAGAAGAATCTTGATTCTTTTTTTAAAATGGAGATTTTGCTCCACCTGATCTAGCTGAGATCACATTTATGTGACGGCATGTCTTCCCAAAATGTACTTTAAAATGGAAATGCTAAATGATCCTCTGCAAGAAAAGCATCTTTACAAGTCTCTCCCACACATTCTTCTGCTTTCTTTTGTTAAATGAAAAAAATCAATTAGCTTTTGACAGAGGAGAGAATTGTACTAAGTACCAGGAAAGCCTGGAGATTCACTTTAAAAAACAAAATCTAAGCACCTCTGGCAATTTTATTTTGGGAATCTAAACCAGCTCTTCCTTGAGTCCCATAGAAAAGGAGTTATAAAAGCATAAACAGTCATGCCTGTACTCTGATATTGGAAAGCACAAACAATTGAGCAAAAGGCAGAATACAAGAGAACCCATGCAGTTTAACTTCTGACACCCCTTGCACTGTTTTTGAGGCTGCAAACCTTGAAGCCTGCCACATTTCAGGAAGCTGAAAGCTAGGGAAAACACAAGTCCCTCAAAGCACAACAGACCACCTGCAGCCCAGGAAGTGGATTCCACAGTGCCCAGGTTTGAAAGCACAGGTAGAACTCTGAGGCTGTTTTAGCTGTACATGACTCCTTTAAACAAAACAAAACCCCCCAAACCCCAACCAGTGTTTAAGCAGTGAGGTCTAATTTGGTGTTGATGGATTTGACAAGTAGTATCACTTAATGCTGGAAAGTGAGATGTATTTAAGTGTGTCTCAGACTAGAGAGGAGATGAAATCAGCCATTACATATGTCTTCATTCTTAAACTTCCCTCATTTTCTCCTCTTTGAAATGCTGTAGCAGATTTTACACCTCAAGAGGAAAAAATGCAAAGAAGTACTTCAGTTAGGCAATATGGACTCAAGCAAAAGCTCTGTCTGTTCCCAGAGGGAGTCAGTTTATACCAGAGACATGTGCATTATTGCATTCAGAGACACAAAACAGTGACATTTCCTAATGGGGACAAGCGCACAGAACACTTTCTGCCACGCATTCAGTATTTGAATATGAAGGCAGCATAGTCTGTGAAAAGCACTTTTAACTGGCAACCTCACAAAAATGACAGCACTGGGCAAGACAAAAAAAATCCCAGTATCCCATTTTCAGCAGCTGGCACTTAGTGTTAGAAAACAATGTGAGCACAGGAGTACTAAGCGCTCTTCCCTCCCTGCTTCTGGCAGTCACAGGAGTCAAGTCTTGCTGAGCTACAGCACTGAAGCTGTGATGCACTTCTAGAAAAGGCAAAGGCTTTGATCCCTTGTTTCCTTCCAAAAAGTGACCTAAGATGAAAAGTATTTTCTTTCTTCTAGAGTTTTCACTGCTCAGTAAAACTGACATTTATTTAGCTGCCTCATTCCTAGGAGTCTTTAGATATTAAATAAAAGTCGGGACCTACGCTAGTATAAAATAGCTTTGCTCTATTAACCTATGAGAAACTTCCCAGTTTCCTTAGCATGAAAACCTACACTAAAATTTTTGCTAGCTAGGGTGATAAAAAAGCTTATTAGATAGTTCAACATCTAGGCTCTATCCATCCTGATCTTCAAAGACCTACATTCACAACCTAGGAGTCAAAGTCTGACTGACTTTTCTGACTGTTCATTTTTGGTCTTTCCTTGCTGGGAATGTAGCTGTCTGCTTCAGCTTTGCTCTTAATTGAACCTTCCTCCCTGGATTACCTCCAGATAGTCCTTCATAGAACAGGACAGATACTGTTTATAGGGAAAATGGGATATTTGCAGGTTTCGTTATGGAGCTACATAAGAAAAAAAAAGAAATGGTAAAGCTTATCAGGCTGTCAAGCCCCTTGCTTTGTTCCTTCTCCCATTAATAGCCATTTCCAGAGAGCAATGAGTTTGGTGTTGAAGGCACTTGCCTCAAAGCGAGTGTGGGGCTGCCACATTAAGTCATTGCCGATTGCCATCTGGGAAGCTTTTTGAAGATGACACTCCAGACCTCTTTCCAAACCTGATCATTTCTGAAATATAACACAGAGAGGAAACCCAAAGCACTGATTGCTAGTTTGCACACAGGGAAGAAAACCGTATTTTTTTTCCCTGCTTGTTACCATCACTTCATTCCACAGCTTTCTGACTGTCCCACTTTGATCTTCAGACCTAACTTTTAGATCTGAAGTAAATTAAACAAGTCATTTGGTGCACATTTTGTATATGGGTATTTCCAGGACTGGAGCTCTTGTGACCTTAAAGAGGGGATTGTAGTCTCAGTAAACAGTTTCATCTTTAAAAAGAACTTGAAAAAAAAAACCCAAAAAACAAACCCCCGCTACAACAAAGACAAAATGCCTGTTTACCCAGAAGAAACTTCTTTGATTAGTGAAGCCTGCAATATAATTTTCAAAGCAGCCACTGAATGTTGCTGCATCTAGGTTTGGATATAGGATCTGGATTTGAATTCTGGCTGCCTAGCTGCACTGCAATTCCAGTTTCCCAGTCTAGAGGCATCAGAGTAGTAGGCACTGCCGTGAAGCACAGGCATTTTAGAAAGTTTCCTTACAGCTATTGAAGCAATAGAAAAGGAACAGATATTTCATCTCCTATAACCTAGAAATAATAATTCCATCCCCGGAAGAAAGCATATCAGGAAGGAACAATTTTTCTCTAAGAATTCTTTCCCAGGTCTTGCCTCCTGTGAACAAAACATAGGAAAATATTCCTGTAATTTGCTGACAACGTGCAAATACATTTTTGCCAGTGAGCAAAAAGAACTTGAACCAAAAAATTAAATAAATTCCCTTCTTTTAAGGCATAAGGACGTCTTTGTAAGTTTTGCAATATAACCCCTCACGTAAGCTCTGAAAACTGTCTTCCACACAATCCCGCCCTCATTGAACAAGTATCAAGATCAAGTGACACAAAAGACTTCTCCTCATCTTGTGCATCAGCCTTTGTGGACCACAGAAGACTGCTGGTAAACCAATGTTACACAACTTAGCCTTTCACTTATTCTCTGCGGAAACACGATGTGCCTTTACGGGACAGAAAGAAAAACAGGCTGTGGACAGATTTTCACATCTTTCTGGTAAGACTACTCTGGCTTCCCAAAAAATAGTTTAAGTCAATACACGGGAAAAGTAAAGCAGTGTAAAAAAAGTAAACCATTCTCTGTACAGAAGATAGGTCTTCCCATAGATGAATACAGCTGAATACACTGAAGCATGAAGAACTGCTCTGAACTCAAAGTGAATTCCTCCACTACCTCCTTCTGCGCAAGTCATTTCATGCTCTATTCCCAACAGCCATGACTTAGCAGAAGCAGCATCTTCAGCAATACCATGAATTATAAATAGTTTCATCATCCTTTGCCTGATTCCACCAGAGACTGAGTGCAGCAACTCACTACTGGCAACAAAGGATGCCAGCTATAAGCCAGCTACTTCAGTGGAGAATCTCCCCAGGTTTTTTGGCAACCATACTGGTTTCCAGACAAAGGGTATGAGCACAACTGCCATACGCCTTTCACAATTAACAGCACCGTTGCTGTGGAGGAAACAGACTAGCTAACGAATCCAGCAGACTTGCTTCTTCACTGTGCAGTGGACAGACAGGCACAGACACCCCCAGACCACTGGCTCCTAGTCCTGTTCTGGTCTCCATCCTACAGCAGATAGTCTGAGGTGTTTACTGAGGACTCAAGAGCTTTTTCACATTATGGCACACATGATACACAAAATGTCATATTACCACACTCACAAGCTCACCTTTAGAAAAGGTAAATGGGTCCTTTGCACACCACGCTTACTCAACTTGGAAGCCTTTAAACAGGTGTAACAAACATCTGTTGTTAAGTACCACCATCCTACTGAACCATTTGAGGTACATGAATCAAAACTTACACAGTGTGTGCTGGAGATGATGACAGAGCTAGAGATGAAGCTCAGACCATCGTTCATGCTGACTTGAAGAGCTGCTTCCCTGAAAAAAAAAAAAAAAAAAAAAAAAAATCACACAACGCAAGAAACATCAGGTCAGCTAGTCCATAATCCTCTACTAGATAATATCCTCTGGAACCTGGGCTCCTGATGCACTGAAAAGCCTTTTGTACAGGTTAACTCACATTGATGGTGCTCTCTCCCCTGTGCTCCAAATCACAACTGCCAATTAACCCAACAAGCACAAAAGACAATGTCAGAATTAGATGCATATAAGAACAACAGAATATAGTGAGTTGATGGAGACTCATTTTCCCACAGGCAAAGAAAATATTTGAGTATTTAGAAACAACATACATGCCAACTTCTCGTAGTACAGGTGCTGGGCAGAGTAAGTAGGTATCTTCCACTACAAAAGGTTTCTCATCTGGAAAAAAGAAATACTGGGATTTATTACCAGATCAGTAATACAGGCCTTAAAGACCAAGCTCAAATAATGTTTTTCCTCCTCTTGATAGGTAAAAAAAGATCAAACACTGTGTGAGGGATAAAAAGCTACTGCACAGCAGTTGTTCTGAGGTAACTGTAGGCATGTTTTTAGCCCATGGAGTTATAGAGTAAATACAAGGTAACAGCACATACCTGGCACCTCAGGAAAAAAAATTCAACACTGTGCATTTACCCCGCCACCCCGAGAAAGACAGGGAAATGTGGCAGCTGACCCTCCTTCCGCATTTCTTTGCAGAGCTCTCGTGAAAACTGTCTTGTTTTCAGGCTGCCACAGCTCGCTCTCATTCTCACTGTGAAACACCATTCCACAAAGCCCTTTGTGCCACTGCTCCTACAAAAGGGCTGAGGACTACCTGCCCCTGCAGAGCCGAATGCCTCGGGGCAATCGGAAGCCCTGCACCACCTGTCACCCACATCTTGCGCTCAGCACCTTCTCCATTCCTACAGCTGCTTCATGCTGTTGAAATCTATCATGCCACACATCTGAGCCACAACAAAACTGAAGATACAAAGCTTTTTGAGTGGTCAGGGTAAATTATCACAGCCACTCTATGCAGGAGACCAGATAGAATTGCAACAGATTACTTATAACTGGAAATAGCTAAGAAAAGGCAGACTCATCTGAACTTAAATTAAACCTTCCAACCTGAATTATACTATGGTTTTAAAAGTGGAGTGAGAAAAATTATCAATAGGCAATTGCCTGGGCAACAGCAACATTGGCTAATACTCTTCTTTTGTAGACTTAAATCAGAACTTTATACCATCACTCTGGAGGCCAGACAGATGGAGATCCCAAGGAACTTCCCAGCCCATTTGCCAGCTGACTAGAGATTGGGCAGACTGGCAGAAAACCAGGCAGACAGGCTGGGTGGTTTGTTTTTTTTTTTGACTGGAAACCACACATTGCCACAAAAGGGGTTGATTCTGCTGAATCAGCATTTTTTCAGAAGCACATCACTTCATCAGAAAGCTTTCTATCAGCTGTGCTTGTAACCATCTCTAGGGCCTTCTATAGAGATGCTTACAGACCTAAAATGAGCTGTTACCAAGTATTACCACCTTCCTAAATTTTTCCAGTTAAAATTTTCATTTTGTTTGAAAGCACCCCCTCTCCTGACAGATTCCTTCACCTCAAACATGTAGGTTTCAAATCTTGTCTTCAATCCAAATCTTCAATCTTATCTCTAGATAACATAGGGTGGAAGAGATCTTCATTCTATGGGGCCATGTTGAAACAGGAGTACAATTAATTCCTCACCACCTTACTTTGCTATTTGAAATACAGAGAGCAAGCCTGGGGTCTCTAACCATCTAAAGTCTCTTCAGAACTGCGTAGCACACTTAATTAACTTCCCAGGGTGCACATAACACTGGCAACATGGAAGCAAGGTTACAGTGTTCAGTGCACCACCAACAGCAACAGGGAATGGAAAGGAGCAAGGATAAAAGTTTAACCAAATCATTTAGCAATCTAATGAAGAGCTGAACTATTCTAACTGTCTGGTCTTTTGTTTTTGAGGAAACTTGTGCAAGTTACAATTCCCTTTAAGCTGCCGGTGGAAAGAGGAAAAAGCCATGAAGAGACACAAGCCAAAAAGAATGTGGCAACCTTCTCTAAAGTAATTTCTGCATCAGTTACGAGCCTTGTTCATTCTTCACTTGGCTGCTGAGATAAATTTGTTCACATGGATGGTGTCTAATAATGGGCAACAGCAGTAGAGCACTATTGATCCCGGCCCCATTCTCAGTGGTTAGCTCAGCCGGGTTCACTCAGAAGCAGCGTCGCGCAGCATAACTTTATGCCTCATCCGCTGCATCTCTGTATAAGAGATACAGACTGCAAGAATTTGTCCCCTCATGCAGAAGCAGGACCCACCAAGTCAAGCATTCTTTCCCAGGCATTCCTAAAAGAGAGGTCTCCACTGAATACAAAATTTTAGAAAGCAGTAATACTGCTCTAGTAATTCCTATCACACATTATAATCCCTATTTCATACTGGTGTATTTCTTTGTTTTGGCAGCAATATAAAAGATTATTTCCTCAGGCAGGTTAGGAAATGTTTATTTTTTACACTCCATTTAAAAAAAAAAATGAAATGGTAATGAAAAGTTGTAACCTTCCCTGAAGTTTTCCTTATGTTTCCAGCTTCCAGCAGATCCCATGCCTACATATACACACTTGAATTTTTGGGTTACCCACAGCAGTTATTTTGTTAAGGACTGTTTCACACAGGCAAACAGCTGAAAGTGAAACATTTTAGCCAGCCATATGGTTTTCAGGCAGGCTTCGCTTCTGCATTATGGCTCACCTACTGAGAGCAGTCTTCAAGCTTCTGTGATCCCTCTAGATCCCTGCTCCTGCTGTCGGCCTGGAAAGTACCATATTACTGCTGTTTTCCCACAGCCTCTGTGCAAGAACACATACAAACATTTCCACTATGCTCAACATTAGGAGCAGATGTTTTTAGCACAGGGTATTCCTTTGCTAGCCCCATACTAACTAGAAGATTACTTCCTCATTAAAAAAAGAGAAAAAGAGAAAAAGAGAAAAAGAGAAAAAGAGAAAAAGAGAAAAAGAGAAAAAGAGAAAAAGAGAAAAA
>JAVKLA010000049.1:19625364-19653439 GCA_034782735.1 Sagittarius serpentarius | reverse complement strand
AAAAAGAGAAAAAGAGAAAAAGAGAAAAAGAGAAAAAGAGAAAAAGAGAAAAAGAGAAAAAGAGAAAAAGAGAAAAAAGAAAAAGAAAAAAGAGAAAAAAGAAAAAAGAAAAAGAAAAAAGAGAAAAAAGAAAAAAGAAAAAGAAAAAGAAAAAAGAAAAAGAAAAAGAAAAAAGAAAAAAAAGAAAAAAGAAAAAAAGAAAAAGAAAAAGAAAAAAGAGAAAAAAGAAAAAAGAAAAAAGAAAAAAAGAAAAAAAAGAAAAAAGAAAAAAGAAAAAGAAAAAGAAAAAAGAGAAAAAAGAAAAAAGAAAAAAGATAAAAAAGAAAAAAGAGAAAAAAGAAAAAAGAGAAAAAAGAAAAAAGAGAAAAAAGAAAAAAGAGAAAAAAGAAAAAGAAAAAAGAAAAAAGAAAAAAGAGAAAAAAGAAAAAGAAAAAAGAGAAAAAAGAAAAAAGAAAAAAGAGAAAAAAGAAAAAAGAAAAAGAAAAAAAGAAAAAAGAAAAAGAAAAAAAGAAAAAAGAAAAAAGAAAAAGAAAAAGAAAAAAGAGAAAAAAAGAAAAAGAAAAAGAAAAAAGAGAAAAAAGAAAAAAGAAAAAAGAAAAAGAAAAAAGAGAAAAAAGAAAAAGAAAAAAGAAAAAGAAAAAAAAGAGGCAGACAGACAATAGGCATTTAAAGCATGCACTGTAGTGATACAATGCACATCCCTCACTTCTTATTGCCTACAGCACAGGCACTGGATTTACGATGAGCTTGCATCATATACAGGCATTCAGTTTTGCAATGGAGTTACCAAATCAAACCAGCAGCATTTCCCACTTTGCACAAGCAAGGCAGATGCACAGTGGTGGTGAATCTGGCCCTACAATTCTGTTGTCACCTTGATTTATGAAGATATCATTAACTCCCATAAATTTATGGCATTGTCTCAGTGCACACATGCCAAAAGAATGAAGACTGATGTCTTGTTTTCTCCTTTGCTAACACTGGCAGCAAAGGCCAAAGAATTCTCCATGCCAGCATTCCCTAAAACAAAAGCTGGCTTAAATTTTGCAAGGCCTTTTACTTAGATCTCATTAGCTTTTTGTTTCTCTTTCTCTCCCTTCCCACCCCCAACTTGCATTAAAGTCTATGCCTCTACAAAGTTTATCAGACTCAAGAGTCCCAAGAGGGAACTCATGGCTGGCCAGGCTGGCTACAAGGGAGAGATTATTTTGTTTGGAGAATGTTTGTGTTTCACCACAAAAATGAGTGACTATTTTCCTTTGCTCTAAACAAAAGAAGATCCATTTGGTTTGCATAACTCTGGCCATCTGACTCCTTCCTGGAAAACTTACATAGGGAAACCAAACAAAACAACACTTCTCATCTGCTATTGCATCTGTATCTGCAGGACGCATTTGAAAGAATGCCGCTTTTCTTGTCTGCTACAGAAAAAACTTGCTGTATTCCTGTGCAGTAAGAGATGGGCCTGAATGCTCCCGAACTCTAGATCTCGTGCCAAAATCTGAGTTTTGTGGTTTGGATTCCTCTCAGCTGACAATACTAGTGGAAGAGCTGTGGAAGGTTGGGGGCGGAGCACTCAATGTTACTGACTTTGCTGCCCAGGAAGTGATTCCTGTTCTCAGCTCGGCCACTAGCTGGCTGTGTAACCAAGAAATCACTTTGCCTCAATTTTATAGAAAGGATGCCCAGGCCTTGATTGCATCTCAGACACCAATCAAGGGAAGAGCTTGGACATCTTTAGGAAATACTGCAATGCCTCACTTTTGAGGAAGTCTGCCCACAGTAATGGGCAAATCTGCTCCTTACCTATGCACCCCTAATCACTCCATCAAGCAAAATAAGGTTCTCACTGTATCAAACCCCCCCCCCACAGGACATAGTACATATAGGCAACAAAACTAGTCAGTCTTGAGGCATAAGCCATTCAGAGCAGTGTGCAGAAATGGAGAAGGGTCAAACATCTCACGCAAATACATCTGTTTCTGTGGATGCCCTTTCAACAAGACACTTTCTGCTGCCCAAATTCCTGTAATTTGCTGCCCAGCATTCCTACACCTTTTAACAACTATCTGTAGCCTGTAAAATCTATTATTCCCAGCATTAGTGAATAGTTTCTTTTGCCATTAGCAGGGTGTAACCTTTTGGCAAGCCAGGACTTGGAGTACTTCCCAACCATAATAATAAAAGCCTCAATATATGCACGATGTTTTAACACAGAAAAGCAAACCTCAATAAAAGAAAGGTACAAAAACCCAAAGAAGGTGACCAAAAGACAGATAGTAGTACTTTCTTTTAGCCATATAACCAAGCTAAAATTAACAGCCTTTTCTTTGGCTAATGGTTCATCCAAGAACCAGCTGGCATATTGAAGACTGACTGCAAAGATCCCTTACAGAAGGGTTTAAGAAAGCACAACATTTTCAGACTGCCACCAAAATATCGCAAGTGCTGATTGCTGGACTCGCAATATCAGCAATATTTTGGTCCAGAAAAGGCTGCAAAAGCTGTTTGCCAAACTTCCCATATATCACAGACTAGCAATTTCCTTCTGTTATCCCTGTATTTATGATTTGCATTTAACTAAAGTACATCTCAGAAAACGCTTAGACCTAGTCTTCTGTTTCTGCAGGAGAGAAGACTCTGGTCCATTAGCCTAGTACAGCCAAAATGGGGGTGGGAGTCTGGCTGCTCTCACATAAGACTCCCTCAGGAACATCTGTGCTAAGAAGGCTGTTCTCCTCTGTACCTCGGCCCACTCGAAACTGCTAGCCCTGAGGACTTCCATTGTCCCTTTGTCACCTCAGATGAGACAAAATACCTCCATAATTCTCTGCACCACCTACCAAGGCACAATCTCTGTTCATCCTGGCTGACTCCTCCTCTTATGCCACTCCTTGTGACAACTCTGCAAGCAAACGGGTTTTTTTTTCAAACCCATTTTGTGGGGAGATAGGAATGTAGAAAGACACTGGAACACCCTTTGAGCTACAGAAACTGCCTACGAGAAAGACCCATAAATAAGAAATGTTTTGTTAATGCTGTAATGAAAACCACATTGAGATCATGCTATAATTGCTCTGCTTGGTGTAGGGACACATGAGCTTTGAATGTCAAAGCCACTCAGAGCAGTTAGGGGATGCAGGGGGAAGAGAAAGATAAGCACAGAACAATGATATCACATTCACATAACAATCTCTAGATGGAGAGAAGGGATCTGGAAGGAATGGATTTTTCTCTGATGGGTTCATCTGCTGTGCGTACAATTCTGTTCAACAAACACACACAGCTTCAAGGCTGCTAATAAAACCTGGCAAAGCACCGCAGTATTAATTTGCTCACACTCACAACTGGCAGCTCAGGAGAGCAGCCCATGCTGCAGTACCACAGGGTCACTCCCAGGCAGAAATCTTGGTCCGGCACTGCAACAGCTCCACTCCAATCTCAGAGCCATTCCCATAAGCCCAGTCATGCTTATTTGCACAGATACACTAATGTCACAGTGACAGACCACCTTGGTCCCCCAGCACCATACACTATAAATCAGTGAGCTTGGTAAAGCACTCCACAATGCACAGAGATTCTCCTCCTCACTCAGCCCAAGTTTCCTGACTGCTCTGTACTTGTTCCTCCACACTCTGCCTGGACAGCTGCAAAGAAGTCTGTTGGAGGTAAATGCACAGGAATCCCGTTTTAAAAGTTCCCACACTGCAATTTATTGGAGACTAGGAGAGCATTTGAGGGAAGCATGACCATTTCTTCTGCTTTTGTATTCTTTGTCAAGCAATGATGTGGGCACCCCTTCAAAACAGGATGCCAAGCTCACCCTGCTGTATGTTTTCACATTGGAAAAATTAGAGGCATAGGTTGTGTCCTTCATAAAGGTCACACTCCCAAAAACACCTGATGGAATTTGTACAGAGTGATGGACATTCTCTAGTACCACAGCAGAAAGAGGGAAAAGCTACTATAAGAAAATAAAAGGAAAAGATTTAGTGGAGGGTTAAAGTGATATGGTCAAGGAGGGAAAATCAAGGATTAGAGAGTGGAGCTCCAAAGCAGAACGTTCCTGTGCTAAGAGTGACCAGGCTGTGAGGAAGTAAAGATATCACAAGGAAGTACTGTGCTGCCAAGAAAAAGGAAAGATGGGGAAAATGAAGCAACCTGCTTGGCTTTGAAAACAGAAGGCAATTTTTACAAGGCATTTGTTGCACAGTTTTGGGATACAGTTCCCTATACAGCTCACTCTCCAGTGATACTTGGCAAAGTCCTGCTCCCACTGTATTTGCCTCATTTTCCCTTGCTTATGTTACCCGGTGCTGGGGGGGGTGGGGAGGGGCAGGAAGAAAATCAGGCTAGTTTCTGCAAAGGATCAATTTTGGCCAAGCATCCAGAGCATTCACTAGAATGCAAAAGATCCAGCCCCACCTCTGCTGTGGTGCACGCTGTTTCCTCACCAATCCTTCATCCCTCTTTTCAGTTTTAAATTGCCTAGGACAGAGCTCGCCTCTATGCCCAGAACTGTCTTTGCTGGATCCTGCACAATCTGGGCAGACAAAGACATTTTAGCACCACAAAGCAGTCATAAGTCACTGCACTGGATAATTACTTTTAACTCTGTGCAGTCTGAAACCAATTCTCCTAGGTCCTGCTGCTGGCAGAAAACACCCTGCTGTTGAACATGCATCTGATTACAGTTCTGCTTAGCCAAATATTCTTCATGGTTTCTACAGATGCTCCTTTTCTTTATCCCATAGCTATGAACATTATGAGCTGATGCTCTCTTCACCTGCCACTTTTCTCTGCCAATAATCCCAATAAAAATCTATTAGCTCATGCCCTTAACCTCAGTAAGTCCTAGCTATGCTGGTCTACATCTCATCTGGGATAATTTAAGGTTTCAGGAACTGTTGGCTTAGTGTTATCTTTAAAAATACCTCCCTCTCTGATACAATCAGAGGCTGAGAGGTTTCAAGCAAACAAAAACGGCTGAGCTATCCAATCTCCACAAGGTTTCCATACAATTCTCATTCGGTTAACTCTTACGTTAAGCTGTTTGCAGCTAAGTGCCACAAAGGCACACTGAGAACACAGGCTGGAGCTGCAGGCTCCAGTAAAGTGAAACACTGAGGTACATTCTGACATAGAGCAACTTAACAGAGCTGTGCCAGTTCCCACCCAGAGAGACTTGGGTTTAAAGAACATTGATGAGCAACTGTTGAGGTCTCTCCGTCAGGGAACTGGAACTGTTTGAACTCAGAAACTGAGTTTGTGGCCTCTTGCTTCCAGGTCACTGCATCAAGAATCTAGGGCTGTGCAAAACAAACTGAGAAGTCTTGGTGCAGTGCCAAGGAGAATGAGCTCACTTTTCACCTATGCATCAACTCAGGGCACAACAAATGCATCAGGTCAGAGGACAGGAAACATATTTGGCCCTTATCCTCATTTTCCACAGTCATTTTGTGGACACAAGAAGACAGCTTCAAATTAAAAATGCCCACAGGTTGCACTAAGATAAGCTGATCTTTCCTGAAAGCTACTATGAAATTATGATGCCAGACATCATAATAAATTACTCAGCTAGTCAAGCAGTCAACACACAAAAAGAGAAGGAGCCTTCCTCCTCACCCCCACCACCACCAGGTCACAGTGTTTGGGAGTGAGGTAACCCTCGCAAACAGCTCCTCCCATTGGCAACGCAGGATGTTTTTGTGTCTCCATAGACAGGACACACTGAATAGTGGAAAGCTGATGGATGACATTCTTAGCCCTGTGAAGATTTTAGGATGTTTCCAGGAATGAATGCATTGCTCCAGAGGCAGCCAGCTCTGAGGAAGCTGAGCTGAGAAGCAACTGGGATGCAACAGCAGGTCACAGCTAGCATAGCCTCAGGTAACAGAGGTAACTTTCAAGCTAATGACAAGGGAGCAAGTAGTCTTCTCTGGAGGAAAAAGTCGAACAGCAAATCAAGTGCTGAAAAGACTCTACATAGGAGAGACAAGAAGGCTAGTGTTAACATCACTTCCCTACCTCACAAAGCTGGCAGGAACAATAGCTGCTTTTACCTTCCATTCAGGCTCAGAGTCCTGTCCTGGACTCACAATGCAAATGGAGCCATAAGGAGGACAATCATTGGACGGATATGGAGGCAGAAACGCATGAAGAACAGGTGATCGAAAAAGGAGACCTGCACCAAATCTCTAGCTTCTGAAGAAGCCCCATAAACCAGTAGGAAGAGTACTAGGCTGGGTGTCAGGACATCCACATGCTTGTCTGCTAGTAGCTCACTTGGAGCAGCTACCTTCAGTACTGTAACATCAGTTCCCCCATCTGTAAACCAGGGGTAGTAGAGTTTACTCATTTCAGATTCAGCTTCCAATGCTTTTTCTCTTCAAGATACAGATCTGTTTTAAAGCTCCTAATAAAAAGTTCAAATTAAGCCCAAAATCCAAGTTCTTCAGGCCTTCTGAACTCGCGCTCAAAGACCTTTGTGCTACAGCTCTTGAAAGCAATTTATAGAAGAAATGAAAAGCAATTTGGGGAAATAGAGTAATGATGTCCTTCCACTAAGGAAGGACCAAACCTAGCTCTTATCCTCTCCCACACAGGTTGCAAATCTGGCCCCTGGTGGTCCTAAAACTGAAATGCTGCACACATTGACCCAATCAGTCTTACTTTAGAGACCATCAACAGCACAAGTCTCTCAAAGGGGTATCTGGTCTGAGGGATGTTCAGGACCTAAACCAAGGCCAGGCCAAGCTACAGCAGGGTGATGTGGGCACTCCTAAATCTTGCAGCTTCAGGGGCTTCTGTCATGCTGAGTGGCAGTCTTGTAACTCCTATAGTTGCCATTATACATGTCCGCACATTTCTTAGCATAAAATACAACCGCTTGAAAAATCCTCCGCTAACTTTTCTCTTGAACTGAAAGTAGCTCCTCCACAAAGTGGAAGTTTTCACCCAAATTATAAGTTTAATATGGGATATTCACATTTTAATTGAAAAAAAAAGACAGCAGACATGCAAACTAAGAATGCTACGAACTGTCAGCTTCCAGCAACCAAACCCAAAGGCTGTTGGGTTCACACCACATGGCTTCAGACTTTTGATGAAAAGAAAGCTTCTAAATATTTGAACAGCAATTTCATTTCCATTGGAACTTTTCAAGTAGAGAGAGAAGGGAAGGTTTCCTGCCCAGCTCTAGAGAACTACAGGAGACTTTGTAACAGGTATGATCCAAACAAAACTTCAGATTTGAACTCTGGGGAGAAACCAACATGGTTCAACAACTAAATGCAGCCATGATCCAGATTTAAGGAGTTCTGGCCACATGTCAGGTTTGGGTCAAGGGAGCTTAAAAGGAAAATCACGAGTCTGTGGCTGCCTCTGCTGTTCTTTTTTGAAAGCCACCTCTCACTTGTTCACACATCTCTAGCGCTTATCTCCAGGCTACAAGGAGATGCCTCCAAAACAGTTAATTCACACCGTAGTCCCCCCACCCCAGTGCTTTTACTCGAAGCCTCCTTCCCTATTCCCCCTTCCAGTGCCACCGGCTCCTCCCTGGACACGTATCCCTCCAGCTTCTGCTCTTCACATCCTCAACACTCACCATATCCAAATTAAGCAAACATGAACCACAACCAGCCAAGCTTGCTGCTTAGTGACACAAGAGCTGGCAATTCCAGAACCTGCCTACTACAGAGAGGGCCAGCATAAGAGCACAAAAGCCATTCAGGACAAATTACATACATTCACTGTCCTATAAACATACCTGCCCTGAATGCTCAGTGGCATTCCTCACAGCGCAAACAGCCTTATCAAACTGTTCCCCTACTCCAAAGAGCAAATTATACAGATGCTAAAAGCACAAGCGAGTCCAACATAGAGCCATTAGACTTTCACGTGTCTAATTCATAAGACTAATTCATGCATTTATTTTATACTCAAAATGGTCAGGACCACCTCCAAAACAATCAGCTTCTGAATAGACTCCATGCTAGAAAAGATGAATTCCACTGTCACTGGTGGTATTACCTATGAGTTATGCTTTCTGGCTTCCTAGGAAGGTTTGCAGACATGACAGGTGAGAACAATAGGATCATTAGTTCTTCCAGCCAAATGGCTCTCAGTACACTTCACAGAAAGACCAGACACTCAAGGTCTAATTTGCTTCTCTTACTTTGGTTCTTCTGCTTGGTGAACTCTGTAAAGGCAACATCTTTCCAAGCTGTGTCCACAGAAGCACGGCAATGCCTTAGCCCCTGCTCCAATACAGCTTCCAACAATAGTGTTTATTTAAGCTGCATGACCAGGCCTGCTAAGTACCATAAAATATAGGGAAGAAGGCAAACAGACCTGATCTCACTGCATACTTAACCCAGCAAGACATATATAGATACTCTTTACAGGTAAGTTTCTTGTCTTCTGTATCTTGTCCCCTCCACTGCCCAAGCTTATTTATTCACATACTTGCTGTCAGAGTCACAGCATACAATACCACCAGCAATTTTCCTCTAAAAAAAAACCCCAAAAAACCAAAACTCTTCTGTGTTCTGCAAATTTAATAGCTCCTCATCCCATAATTACCACCTTCACAGTCAACATATCTGAAGATCAAAAATGTTTTGCAAGCAAATGCCTGCCAGTGCAGAGTCAGAAAAAAATAAAAAAATCAAAACAGCTTACTGAGAGTAACCGTGTCATTGATCCTGAAACTGCAGAGCACTCTGTCAACATTACGGGCATGGCGAAATCCATTTCCTCTCACGACAACCTGAAACGACTCTGTGGCAAAAGAGACAGTAGATTATTGATATATAGCGAGGCAAAGAATGGTCATTTAGGCGAGGCATATGTCAAAAGTTTTCACTTGAGATCTCTTGAGGTAGAATTTGCAGTTTAACCATTTTAACCATTTTTAAGTTTAACAATGGTTAAAAATTGAACTTCGACTCTCTCCCTACCCCATTTCAACTTGAGTTTTTAGAAACAGGAAATAACATATAACAGAAACATTTTCACTGACCTGCAGTGAAAATATTAAGCTTCAGGAGACACTGACCTTTCCCCTCCCCAGGTTGCCATTTTAAATGGCAGAAAGTTTTGGGTGAAGAAAGGCAAAAGTATCTTTCCATGGAAAGAAAAAAATCTTCCAGTGACAGGTAACTTGGAGAAGTTCATGTGCTACTTTCCTAGCTAACTGCAAAATTGTATCAGTTGACATGGGTTTTGTCACATCCTGCCCTACTAGCCTGTACAACGACCACGAGCCCCTGCCTGGACTCATTTCCATACAGTGACTGGGGATTTCATCAACCAACCAGTTTTCTGGTCTCTGGACAAAGGCTATGATCTCAGAGTCCCTGGGCACTTCTCCAAGTCCTCCTCTCTGCTGTTCTTCCAGATCAACTCTACAAGGTCACCGCAAGCTGTGGCGCAAGCAGAAAGCATCAAGGACAGTCACCGACACCTGAGTGCTAACCTGAGCAGGTCCTTTTTGGAACAAGAAGGGCTTAGCAATGAGATCATATCCTCACAAGTCTTTCAGACCACTCTCTACCGTCCCTTGTTATTCCAGCTACTTGAACCTAGTACTAGGAAAGGTTTACAAACTTCCTGCAGCCACCAGCATTAAGACTGCCGTGGAAGGAGAGAACCATTTTCAGACTTTCAGATTTTGAAACAGGGCCATAGTCCCAGAAAAGTTCTGGAAGTAGACACAGGAACTCAGACTCTGCAGTTCCCCATGGCGAAGGAAACAGCCCCCACAATTCCTGTTACTATCTAGGAGAGGCACTCAGATAATCCTCACCGCTGTTTTGCTGGTGAATGTGCTTTGAACATAAAACATTTCACCATCCAAGACCATGCAGGAGTAATCACAGTACCTCAGAAACACCACCCTGGTTTTAAAATTCCCAGAAGCAACAAAGAACCTAGTTTTTGCAGACTCAAAGTTTTTGCCTTGCACTTTACATTCCCCATCTTCTTTCATCTCCCTTAAGGACTCACACACTGTACTTGTCAAAAAAAGCAGATTTGCTCTGGAATCTGGGCTCTCTTCCAGGTCCCACTCGTTTACAGCCAAGCTGCAAATCATCCCACCACATCTAGCCAGGGAAGCTGCCTCGCAGGCCCATTATGTATTGTCCAAGAGCATTTTAGAAGAATGGGGGAGAGGATCTCTGTTCTAGAGTGCGGGGGCTGATCAATACTTAAGAGAAATTGCAGAATTCTCAACTGCTGGAGAATGAGAGTTCAAGTACAGTCAAAGAACAGCATATCAATGATGTCAGATTAACCACGGGGATCCTGTCTCTGCTTGAGACCGAAATGAACAGATGCAGTATGCACCCTGCATGTCTGTACTGATGCAAAACCAAATCACCAAGAAACTGGATTTTCAGAATGATATGTTGCTGCTGAAATTCATTACTCAAGTGTCTGGGACTAGTCTGCAGTGCAAGAGTGGCCTCAGGTAACACAGACTCCTCATGTTCTCTCCTTCCAAACAAACAAAAAAAAAAAACCCACCACCACCACCACCACCACAACAACAAAAACCAAAAAGGGAAAGACCACCACCACTCTTCAAGGGTGTGCACAGAAACAAGAAGACACAAGGTATCAGAGCTCTATCTGCAAAAATTTATTTTCAAAAAAGACACTAATACAGACAACTTTCATATTCATTGGAACTTTCATTAGTCTCAAAGTCCTAAACGATTAAACTAGCTGCAGTTCGAGAGCAATGGAGTATTTGCCCAAACTCTGACATGAGGCCTTGAACTGAGCATCTAAATAAGCGTTGGCATTTTTCAAGGTTAACATTGCTCCTCTTGTGAAGTACTGGCCAAATTCCAATGTGAACACTTTATATATATATAAAATTATAATAATATATTATTTATATATAAAACCCCTCTACATTTCCTCTCAGCTGGCTCTGCTGGATACATGGACACATTATCCCTACATTCTCATTAAGGCACAATGAATGGGAGTGATAAGATGCATAAGCAACTGACAAGCATATTAGAAACTGTTAAAGATGGTTATAAGAGATGATTATAAGTCATCTTCTGGTTTATGACAATACGTAAGCATCATTGTTTATCACTTGTATAAGTATGTAAATATACTTAAAAAAAAAAAAAACAAACTGTAAGTGTGTAAAGTGGATCTGAATCTTCATACAATTCAATTTCCTTTCCCAAGCATTTATGGACCATCACTGCACTATATCAGAGACTGTCATGGCAACAATCATCTACCATACTCAGGTAGACAGAGCCCTGTTTTGGAGCCTTTTTTAACACAGGAACTATTTAATTGGCCAGCCAAAATGAGAAATAGATGACTAAGTACTATAATTCATGTCAATTATGCCATCCTGGCTTCAAAAAACAAAACTGCTGTAGTGGCATGCATGGAATGCAAAACTGATGCCTGGTACTTATTGGGCATTTAGCCTGGTGTCTTGCATCTGCTAGGAAAATATGACTACATATATATGTTCAGGTATACAGGCAGTTGCTTCAGGAACAGGAGATGCAGGGAGGATGATTAAAGCAGCTGTGGAAGTGAAAACAAAGAACTAATGATAACTGGCTTTCTTATTTGGACTACTGATTTAAGAAAAGGAAGATGCAGAATTTGTCAGAGACTCATGCTTCTCTACAAACCTCAGCTCTTCTCCCAGCCTCTCTACTTAATGAGTTGCTACACATTCAACAAAGAGGATACACTTCATAAAATGTGAAGAATTCACAGGAAGCAGATGGAAGAGGCTAAAATGGTTCTCAAGCTTCTTTGAAAAAGGCGGGTTCTGCTGGGTGCAGAAATGCTTGCCAGGACTTCAAGCCACAGGGTACATCACACAACCATATTAGAACAAGCACACAAACAGGGGGCAGTTAAGATTCATACAAGTCAGCTGAATGGTATTTAAGTTCTAGTCCTCAGTCACTGTATCAACTCTAAAAGCTTAAGAAATGTTCAAAGAATATTAGAAATCTTTAGATCAAAGTGTACTCATTTGACTTTCTTGCTGCTTTCTTAAGAAGCACTTCCCTCAACAATCATCTGAGATGATGAATTTGCAAAACTCTAAACCTAATCAAAGTCTTATTTTCTGATTTGATTTGTAATTTTGCAGCGTATCTACTTCAAGTTTGGCACAGTCCAAGTAAGACAGACTGGTTTGACTGAAAAACAAGTTAGGCAAAACTGTGAAATTCAAGCCTTTTCTGTAAGAAAATCCTATTTTACATCATTTGGCAGAAATGGGAAGTGTGCAAGCTACTGTAAGACAAAAAAGAAAGTCACCAAAAAGCAAAAGATTTACCTCTAGTTAATTAGCTCCTTTTGCACTCTCCAGCAATTGGACATGGACAGAAAGATGCATTTTAGGCAACATGAACAGCTAGGGCCTCAATTTATACTTACCCCCTGCACATATACTAGAAGGCTCTGCCGCCAGAATTTCTATACAGGATTTCTTCAAAATCTAAAAGACAGAAAAAAATGTCATGAAGTATCTCAGATTTGTTTCTATAGAAACACAAAACTGAAAGTGTGAAAGAGAGAGAGCTCACTTGTTCTCATGTAAATGCTTAACTCAACATTGCACTTTGCATTCGTGTCACAACTATGCCATCTTAGCTTTTCACTTTAAACCAACCACACTAGTGTCATTGCTCTTCCACAGCAACCTGTTGCTACAGTGGAAGGCAACAGATGCTGATGCTCTCCAGTATCTCAGCACAAGTTTGCCTTTGTCTGTGGTACAAGTTATTATGCAGACTATGATCTGTAACAACTAAGGTGCACTCTGAAGGGTTAGCAAGGCAGTGTCGTTGCTCTCCCTTGGCAGTCACACCTCCCTCTCCAAAATTATTCTGGATCGCAAAACTCCAAATAAAATGTCGCAAGTTTAAGCTAAGCTGTTTACCTTTGCATTAAAACACCCTAGGAATATCTACACAGCCACTTCTCAAGTTCAAATAGGGGTTCAAACTTCTTAAGTTTTTAACCTGATCTATGAGAGCGTACCTGAGTGCATCCTCCAAGTTGCACTGTCATTTCAAATCTAGATGTATAGACAATTGCTCTTTACTTAAACCAAAGTTAAATTAAGCATTATGTTTTCATAGGAGTTGGCACTGCCTTTAACCACTTTACGTGTAGACAGTGATTTACACAAATACTTCAGCATCAGGCTTGGCAGACTGCTTGCAAGGCATGAGGAGCATGCTAGAGTGGGATACTGTTTATTCCCATACAGTGCTAAAACTGCTCAAGCTGTTCTTTGCATGCAGCAGCCTTTCCCCTGCTCTGACGACCAACTCAAATTCTTCGCTGCACACAGCCAGCAAACTTGTGACAGTGTCCGTAAACCCCTGTGAGAACAGCAGCAGCGTCTGAGAGCTGTGGGTGTTCAGCACTGGGCTGAGCAGCCCCTAGACAAGGTAATACTTATCAAAATTTAGGTCAGTTCCAAGAGGCAAGTAAATGTCAGCCAAGCATCATGACTCAAATCCAACATGAACATTATTTTCCCAACTTTAAGCTGAAACATCTGTAAGGAAAGAACAGCAACCAATACAATAAATTCTGCAAGAAAAATATAATCTATTTTTTTCTCCACAATCATGGCTCTCTGCCTCAAATACCTAATTGCAAAAGGTACAGAGACCCACGATTTATTTTTTAAAACTTTTAAAAAGAAGTTTGAGTTACTCAGAAGCAGGGCTGGTAGAGACTGAAAGAGTACCAAGGCACTGAAGGAACCAGGATCGTCTGAGCTGCTGGCAGCCTGGCAAGTGAGGAGAAAGAAGATTTGCAGGAACAAGGTTATACAGGAACTGTCAAGTAGAAAGAAAGAGAAAGTCAGCAGTGGAGAACAGAACTGAAAAGCACTAGAAGAATTCAAAAGGCAGAATAAGGAAGATACACAAAAAATAAAGAGGACTGTAAGAACGCTCTTCCAAAGTATCCATCTGTAGCTATCCATTCATCCATCTCCTACCAGTCCTCTACTACCCGCCCCTTACTCCGTTCCAGGTCCTGCTTCTCTGAAGATACAGCTTTTTTCTCCCAAAGTGACTGCCAGGGCTAACGAGCACAACTAAGAGTTGATGTTTTTCCAAGTATTTTTCCTCTCCACTGAAAAATGTCTCTTTTAAGAGGAGAATCTTTTCACATTTTTCCAAATTTCCCCTTAGATTCTGTTCCCCTCTCCCTCAGCATTCCCAAATGTTTTAATATATCTTTCTTTTCCTCATTGCCTTTCAGCAATGAAGTGAAAGAGTAGGCAAATGAGGTGGAAAACAAATACATGAAAAATACAATCAATACTTTCATTTAAAAAAAAAAATCAAGTAAAACCTCACATGGTTAAGTTTGAAATTCATGACTTCTACTCAGTCATTTGCAAACATTCATGCTGTAAGCCAACCCAGAAAGGGGGGTGGAATAGCAGGTGTCTCAATTAGATGATGCAGAGCTCCCTTCCAGTCCAATCCATTTACATGACTATAAAAAGCTGGCCTTAATGGCTTTTTACAGTGCCAACTGCAATATTTATTTTGATCTAGAATAATAATGTTTCCAATGCTCCAAGCACCCACCCTAAATTAAAGCGAAAATCAGGCAGCAGTAACTTGCAAAAGAATTCCTGTCTCTTCCTCATTATGAAAATACATTCGAAAAGGACTTTGACATATTCATCATAGAATAGTTCATCAAATCTTCTGTTCTCTTATTTCCCGAGGACTGCACAGCGTTGTGTGGGCTGTAGGTACACCTCATTCACTGCAGGCTGGCTCCCCAGGAAAACCAAATAACATGCAAGAGTGGTGATGCAATCTCCCAGCTGAGTGCCTATAAACCGCCCCAACAGCGTACAGGGGAGAACCGACTCCACATCCTCGTTTTCATAGGGAGAAATACAACAGTTCTGGTTTGCTTGGTAACTAACTGCAGGCCGCAAGGCAGCTTGCCTTGGCATCCGTGCAGAAAAGTATTTGAAGCACGTGGTCACTCTTGATGAGGAAGCATCCCATTGTCTTTAGCAGCACATGCTTAATGACCAAGCTTTGTTTCCCAAATCAGTCTCCTGTTGTACTCTGTGGGGCTCTAATTATGCTCCAGCTTCACGCAGGCTCCTGGGAGGTTCTCTTGTTAATATTTGTTGACATGCCAAATAAAAAAATGCAACACATCCCAGTGAAAGCATGGCTTTATTTGTCACAGTTATATCTATCAGGACAGAACCGAATTGAGCACTACCTGTGACTAATTTAGCTTTCTGCCAGTCAGTGCATTAAAGGCCAAGAACCAGGAGAGGCCCTGCAGGTCACCAGGGCCCTTTTAGAAACAAAGGGAAGAGAAGGAGTGAAATTCTGCAGCTGCTGGAAGCTTTCATTGGTATTCTGGTCCACAAGCATGCAGACAGATTACTTCACCACAGCAGCTGCATATTTCTTATAAATTTTTTTTCACCAAGTTTGGGAATTCTAATTAGCAAACAGGATGCTGAAGTTTAATAGAAGGTTACGGCCTAATCAGTGCTAGTGTGAGTGACCTACGGTCTGAGGGTAGGTACTTAATACCAAGCTCTGTTGAATTACTAAATAACAAAGTCTGTTGCCAATTACAAAACAGTAATTTATTTATAAAGTGTTTCCTAGCCAATAATATCTGCATGAGCTAAGTAAAATAAATATATTTAAGTCCTTTTTAAAGATGCATTTGGGGGAAGAAAGAAGTAGAAAGCATGATCATATACCACTAAAAGTAACGAGAAACACTGTACAGTTGAGACTAGGGGTTCACATCCTCTTCTTTAGATGGGTAAGCTAGCTACCCAAGCCAAGAGGCCTGAGTTGTTGACTTTCTCTTTGGCCTACGTAGAAAGCCTGGCTCTGACAGAAGACAGATTCAAAATATCTATGTGAAGCTCGTGCTCTGAAGTGCCCTCTGGAGATCCCATCCTTCCTTACTGGTGGCAGGAGCTTAAAGAGCCCAGCTTGCTGACCCTGGGCAGTGTAACATGTACAGCTCAGACTACATTTTAGCAGGAAGGCAGACAGCCAACTTAAACATTTTGTGTACATTACAGATTTTCCACATACAGGACGTGTCTTGCAAAGGAAGTAATTTTCTCTCACCTCTCTCCCCCATTCACAGAGTCTCAGCCCCTCTCCCTGCACCAGGGAATGTACAGTTTATCTATTTGCAAGTGAAGTTTGAACAGCTAGCTGAGGATGAGTATGTAAAAGCATCACCACATTTCTCATACTTCGTCTACCAGATATTCACATCAAGATCTCACAAAAGTGACCACACTACACGTAGTCAGCACTGCAGTTTGTGTAACAAAAGTATTCAGAGACAGTATATTTCCAAGATAAAATTTCTTGCGGTAAAAGAGTCCATTAAACTGCCATATGAATTCTAAGGCCTGAGGCAAGACCTGAAAAATACTGAGGGTAGGTGGACACCATTGCAAGATGATCCTAAACAAGTACACGGGAAATTAAACGTAAAAGGATTAATTATTTGCACAATTTACACAGATAGGAGACAGTCCCACAAAATAGTTCATACTATTTCATTTCCTATACATCACGAGACTTTCAGCAGCTCACTCAGAGAATCCTTTCTAAAGGGACCCATGATTACATCTCTATTTAAGCTACTGCCACTGTTTAACACATGGCAAGAATCAGGGAGTATCCTTGTTCTAAGCAACTGCCCTTTCAGTCAGTCAGTTTCTCTTAAAGGCTCGAGGCAAAGCAATGACAGGATCCTATCCTGACTTTCATGCTGCTTCATGGTCCGTTGCCTCCAGCATTCCTACCAAAGACATACAGAGCAGTAGATGAGTTGAGTTTCAGGTTTTCCTTCTAAGACTTGCTCCATTTGCTTTAAATTGACAGGTTAGAATCTTCAGAAATTTTTCACAGCAAAGAAAAATTGAATAAATTCCTTCAGTTCCTTCCATTTGTTTCCCAGCTTATAGCAATCAGATGTCTGCTGCTTTACCAGATTCTTCCCTCCTAACAAACTCAAAATCCCCTTTAAACATGGGGGAAGCTGAAGTTTTAGCAGTGGCTTTTTTGTGATGAGGGAGGAAAAGCAATTGGTTTGCTTAATAAAAAAGGCACATTGGAACTCAGAGGAGAGAAAGGACCAAAACCTACAGTGCACTGAATACCTTCAGCTCCCACTAAGAATCATGTTTTTAAGCACAACGCCAGCATGGAACTATATTTTCATCTCATTTAAGTACAGCCTCCGGGGCACAGCCTGAATAGCTTAGTGGTGCTTAGTGGGAGACGGTCCTCCTTGGAAAGCACTGAGAGATCTCCCTGCAGCTGCTAACTCAAAACTTGCTGGCTCCCACAGAAAAGGATGGGCAGGTGTACTGAAACATTTGCAGACCCACCACCCTGAACATCTTTGCTCAGGAGACGTAAAAGCCCAGCGGAGGCTAGCCTTAAGCTCCACCACTCCCACATCCCACCCTCTTCCTCATTCCAGAGGGGCTTCTAAGTCCACCGCCTCTGCCCATGCAGAGGGTTGAAAAAGATTTACTCCTCAAGACAAGGGGAGGAGGGAAGAGTCAGGCTGCCTCAGCAGGAATACAGGGCAGTTCACACCACTGCAGACCAGAACAAACCCAGGTCTTCACATCTCTAGAGTGATTTCAAGCACTAATCTCCTGCAGGCTCATCATTTTCTCTTTCCTTCCCCTGTTATATCAACCAGCAGCTAGTAACCTAACCAATCCCTTCTACACATGGCTGAGCATCCTTATTACACCAACTCTTACACAGGAATTGAAAGAAGCTTGGAAATCTCATGGCCCTTTCAACATTAAAATGCTTTCCTGTGAACACAAATGCTTTGTTTGTTTGCTCGAAGGCAGAGGTACTTTGCAAGGACAAGAAAAGAAGGAATGAGGGACCTATCTTCCAGCTAGAACAGGAACCTACAGATTCTTTGTTATTCTACAGAGTGATTAACGTCCTTCTTGCCATTCCTTTTACACACCTCCTTTCTACCCAGCCTATTGCAGTCACTCCACTCAAATGCAAGTGATCAGGTCACAGATTCATTACTGTACAATTACACCTCCTTGCGACCCCGCTTCCCAGGGCTGGTAAATCTTGCACCAGTCAGCTGAAGCAGTTCTTGACTAGGTTCCTGGAGGTTGAAGTCTTCCCATTCTGTTCAGTATAACTGGAAAGGGGAGTCAGAACTGCTCCTGGAATTCATTAAAAACAGCTGCAAAGGGAACGCAGGACTGAGAAGCAAACTAGGGGGCATTTTGTTGGTTTTTTTGCTTTCTTAAATGATATGCAACACCTTATTGTCTAAGAGAATTGAGGCAGTAGCCCCACACTTGAACAGTGCCAGGAAAACCAATAAGCAAGGGATTATGTTCAATCTACATGCAAGAACACTAGCGAAAATTGAGCCTGTGCTGAGGGAACAGATTTGCTTGGTACTACATGGTCAGAATAGTGTCTAACCACTGTAAACACAGAAATCCGAGACCCCCATGGTGAACCTACCCTCCCTAGCTTCAAATTGTATATTTCATCTGTGTTCTATCAACTAAAAAGCCTATACCAAAATGAACAAAACACCCATCCTTCTCTGCAGCCATGGGAAGCAATCTAATTAGAACAGTTATGGGATATGACTGAGCAAAAGGAACAGAAAAATACTGAAAGCTACCTGAAAACATACTGTTTCCTAGTGAATGCTTGGCATGTTTTACACTTATTATGAAAATGGCACACACATCCTCTCATATAATGCCTTTCCTGCTCAGTCAAAGGAAGTGTTGGTCCTTGGTGAGACAGTATTAGGCCACCCAAACTTTTAGAGCTAGAAATAGAGATGCCTCATCCTTATTTGCCAGTAAAGACCATGGAGCCATTTGTATGACTTGCATGCAAGCCATGGGAAAGGAATCTAGCTATGCCCCTCCCTCTGTCAGCTGAACTGCTAGCTCTTATCCCAGCTGCTCAGGAACAGGCCAGCCCTTACATGCTGCACCCAACCCTTAGAGGAAACGCCAGGAATTGATCAATCTGAATCAGGAAACCTAGGTCTGGAGGGGAAAAAAAAAAATAGCCCATTTGTCAGGAGGCTGAATGCAGAAAGCTGAGGTTTTGGGATTTTGGCACAAATAGCAGGATCCCTTCCCCCATTCTAAACAGATAAGCAGTGCAGCACATCCATCAGGACAGAAAGGCTGCTAATCTAGCAGAAGGATGGAGATCAAAGAGTGCCCTAATCCTTCATACAGAATGTGCTCTAACACACCTCTGCTGTCCCAGTCTGTGGCAGCCATTTTATAAACTGTCACTATGTGCCCAGTCCATTCAGTCAGTTACTTCCCATCAGGAGGCAGACGCACAAAGATAATATCTGGGCTCAAAGCTTCCGATATTGTGACCTGCTGACAAACTCTACCTTGAAGTAGCAATATTAGTACAAACAAAGGTCAGTTTCTTTGGATCAAATGTTTGAGTGATTTATTAGCAGTCAGCAGGTCTTTGTGAATACAGGAAAAATAAACCTTCAGTTGTGCAAGCTAACACAAACTCACATGCACACATGCGAACACATGATTAAAAATACTTACAGAGTCTATGATCCCCTGAAGGGCTTCAAAACCGTCATTCACTGGGAAGACATGATCTTTGCTGTCAGCAATCCTAGCCAGCTGACCAAGCAGTAAAAGTAAATAAAACAGAAATGCAAAGAATGAGATAAATTAGCCAGCAGGCAGCAAATTAAGACTTCTCCAGACTCATCCACTTGCAAGTAAAAAAAACAAATACTCCAGGTACTCTGTATGGATTGCTAGTGCACTATAGTTTGTCAGGCATTGAAATGTTTATCTCTTTAGCCTGATTGATTTTAGAAAGCTCTATATCGGGAATCAGAAAAGGCTTTCCTTATCTCTGAAGACAAGACAGAACATGGCTTTCACCGATGCCCAGAACCTAATGATCTTCATTGCAAAAACTGTCTCCCACATGGTTGTAAATCACCCCAGCACAGTAACTCCCCAACCAAAATAGGCCACAGCATCAACATAACAGGCCACTAATGCAGCAAAACACTCCAGCACAAACATCATTTAAACCAGGGAATTAATCAAAATGATTCAGTATTTTCACATACAGAGAAGACTAATGCAAATTATACCCCATCTGGAGATATAGGCCTGATTCACCTTTCCTGTCAGGACAAAGATTTGACTGTTTATCCTAGGCTTAACCATTAGAGAGCCAAGAGGAAGAAAGCAGGGATATAACAGCAGATATTTCCTGAGTGAGGGGAAAAAGGGAGCAGAAGAGTATTTGGAAGCCTACATGACAAGGAAGAGGGCCATTCATGAGGTAAAATAAGGGGAACCAGAACATCACCTGTGAAGAGCTACAGGCAGGTTCACTTGTCAATAGCATGCTAAGGGTTAAGGTTAAAGCAAAAATCTAAGCCCAATTCAGAAGTAATGAGCTCTCCATGCATCTGCTGGAGCAGAATCAAGTTTTACTGCTGCAAGGCCAACGTTTGTTATAGTAATTCTCTCCCATGGCAGAGGTAGCATCAACCCAGCAGGCCTCTTTGGCGTTTCCTGTAGCATTGCAAATTGGAGGCAGCAGACTAGCCACACATTCCTCCCTAAACCCCACTGGCTCCACCTTTCCAGTTCATGTCACTCAGAACTTCCACTTCTCAAGCAAAATGCAAACTGCCAGCCTCCTGGTTTGCATCCAGAGAAATACTCCAAGCAACTTTCTTCTGCCTGCTCTGAGAAGGGTAGTAAAGCTGCTTACTGCTTGTTGGCCAAGATACAGCAGCTTCTGTAAACCAGGGTGTTTACAGTTTTCTCAACTCATTCTCCACCGTCATCCTCCTAGTGCATTCTGAGACTTCAGACACAGTCATCTAATTCCAGTTAATTTCTTCAGTATCTAAATGACTTCAAGTAGCAGCTGTCTTTGAGGTCTGCTACTTTAGATCTAGTCTCTTTGCCATTTTTATTCCTTCCTTGCTTTTTCTAGAACTTAGCCTGGGTTACACTAGTCTCTGGTTTTGATTCAAAGGAGATTGTTCTTAACCAAGTTTGTTTTGACTCCTTTTTGAATCAGCGTTTGAAGCTTTGTTAGAAAGCTCAAAACCTGGAAAAGCTCTATTCGATAAGTATTTCAGCACTCCACTTAGGAGCTATATGTGTGTTTCACTAATGTTAGAAAAATATAATGCCAGCTGTTACACTTGGTGTGAAATGGAATTCATGGACTTACTAACATTCATATGATAAATTTAGAAGTCAGACTATCAAATGGAAAAAGGCTGTAAAATATTAGTGTTGCTAATGAAGCTGTTTGCTTTTTACAGCATTGTTTTCCTGTGAAAGAAAAGCTGGAATCAAACTGAAGTGTTATATGACAATAACCCAATTTTGGGGGGGGGGGGGGGAAGTCCCCACAACCTTTTTCTGCCTACAGCTTAAGCCAGACTGATTTGACATTCTTCATGTGCCTTTTCCTCTGCTTTCCTCCACCATTAGCAAGTCATCGTGCCATGCAGAGAAAGGGACAGTTCTCCATGTATGGAGATCAAGACAGAAAGGGGCTTATACCCAACACCCAGACCAAGACATTTCAGACTGTCAAACAGTCAACAAGAGGAGAGGAAGACCACTTGAGAGGTCTTGAGAAAGTGATTCGGGAGCGTGTGCCTCTGTTCAACATGCACCTTTGCCAAGTACCTCAGTAAACGCGAGCGCCTCATTTACCTGGGTCTCATTGAAGTCTTTCACACCAACACAATATACTGTTGCTCCCAGATCACGTGACCGATTAGCCTGGAACAAGGAAAGGTAAGATGACATGGATACAAATGTGATGGGATGCACGTTTCTGAAAGGTCTTAATCATAAATTTAGTCTTTGTAAAATGAGCAAGGGGGGGCTTGTCAAAAGAGAGCTTCAAAAGCTTTCCTCCCCGATTCTGCAAAAACAGGTTTTATCTGCTACTACAGTAGCTATTTGTTTAGTAAAGCAAAACCCAAGGTATTTGGTGGTTTTATTTTTCAACCCACTTAGCTCACTTTCCTAGCTACTCCAACTCTAACATTTCTCTGATCCAACAGATGTGAGGCAGAGTAAATCCATTTTCTTTTCCTCATTTAGGACACATCCCAGTATAATAGTAACCTTAAAATGTTTTGGTATTTTCTATTTCAGACGTGTGCCTGGCCTCATGTTATCCATAGGTGAAGAGACGTTTCATTCCATCTGCTACAAAACTGTATCACTCCCACTATTTACACAGCATCTCAACCTAATACAGGCAGAACATCCACAGGTTTGATTTTTCCAGGCTGTTTCATGGACATGCAGATGAAGTTGCATTTACTATTCAAAAAGCAACTGTCATAAATGTTCTTGCCTTCGTTAAGTATGAATTAAGTAATTTAATCGTATTTCATTAGAACAGGAACACCTGATTGAAAACCCATTCCTAGAAAAGACGGTAGCAAATCCAATTGTATCAGAAGACTGTAGCAGTCAAATTGTTAGATAGCAAAGTGCTTTACAAGAAAAGCATCATTCCAGGTTTACACAGAGAAGCTTAAACCCAAACAGCTGAAGTAACTCACAGTGTAAGAGCTGAGCTCAGGATCTCCGTTCTACTAGCTCATTAACTGTTCCTCCCCAAACCAAAACAAATATAACACTTCTGACCTCTCAACTTGTTCATTCACCTCTAAAAATAAATTTGTTTTTCTTGTGGATTTTTGATTTCAGAAGGGAAGAAAAGCAGATGAACAGTAAGGAGGGGAACTCTAGATTCATTACATTTGTTTGTGCTGTACCAATATTGGTTTTATTCTACAAAACCATTCTTTCTGTTGTTATTGGATTTAAAGCTGCACTTTGGATAGATTGAGAGGAAAAATTCTGTCCATAGCAAACTCACATAACAGTACCATCTTCCAAGTTTAGGTCATCTTAATTTGTTTGACTGACAAGTGCAAATTGGTTCATCTCTTCAGAGATGACTATCAAAAGGACATCAGCAGGAACACTATACAGCAAAGCTTTCAAGTGCTCAACCTACTGTTAATCTAACATTTTGCATAATACACTAATTTAATGAGGGCATTGAGAATACATGCTTTAATCTTGGGAACACTTGTAGAAATTTTGGATTTGATCACCTGAAAGGCTTTCTGATGTGACAGAAGATTATAGGAACAACAGTCGTCCACTTTCTGCAGTCTTTACGTTTTGTGAAAGAAGAAATGTCAAAGTGAGAAGATTCAGGTGCTTCCCAGAACAATCCAGTAAATATTGAAGCTTTTCAGCTGTGAACTATTCCTTCCTCTGGGTTCTTTTTTGTTTTTTTTTAGCTCGAAGTTTAAATCTCCCTCCTTTCCTATGAACAGTCTCAGTTTTGATGAGCCAGAAGCATTGCTGCTATTAGTGTTTATCCTTAAGATTCATGTCTAAAGAGCACCAAAGGGAAGTTTTGTTACTAGGGAAGAAGGTTTTCCCTATCTTTTGCCTTCAAAGCAGCAAGCCCAGACATTGCGCTGTCTCCCTGGCTAAAAACGTGTGAGCCACTTACCTCCCTCTCAGAGTAGAAAAACAGGTCTTCATGGAGTTCTCCATCTGTCAATGCAATGATGACACTTGCAGTTCTGTAACCTAAATACACAAACTACTTTAGTCCCTTGGTTTTGAGTTGTATTTGCTAAACTAGCCTAGAAAACATCTTGCTAGCAACCTGTTAGCACATTTAAAGGACCAGAAATAGTGGACATCAAGCCCATGACCTTGCCTCCCTTCAGCCAACCAGTTTTTCAGAAGACATGAATTTCTGTACACTTTTTCCACTCAGGCACCTGCCTTCAATACCAGTTTTATACCACAACTCCTTTGATGCGCCCATGATTTTTAACTGACAGCCCCTCATAACTATTTCAATATTTCAGATGAGTAGATTAGACTGCAGCCATCAAAAAAACAACGTTGTCAATTCAAGACATCCAGAGATTTTTTTCAACTTGTGATAAAAAGCTTAATTGGGATTTAAACAGATATGGTAGGAAGGTGGCCCAAAATCTTCAACCTTCCGATGTAACATCTTCCAGCAATGTAGTTACACCTTGCAGTCATCCCCTTGTATTGATAATAGCTTGGGGTTTACAACTTTGTATTAGTTTTCAGGAATGGCCAAATAGAATGAGTTCATATTTATAACAACAGACTTGCTACAGATCTGAAGGAGCTCAGTAGGTACATCTTGCACAAACACCATTATGGAAAGATAAAGGCTAAATATGTCAAGGCATGTAAATTATCAGCCTTTAAATTTCTTCAACCATCTAGAGCATTTTCGTGCCATGACAGGTAGCTGTGCCTTTAACAAGCTGTTGCTGAAGAGAGAAATCCAAACAAGCAACTCCTTCAATTACTGCAGAACAGGGATCCGATACCTAATTTTCTTGGTGCCACTTAGAAATCATCAATTTTAAATAACGTGGTAACGATGCAACAAGAAAGTTGAGTGCTTGACAAACAAGAAGGACCATGCAGAGTCATTCATGTTGCAGATGCCCAATTCAAGTGCCTAGGCTCTTTATGTAGGAAATGGAGAAAAGTGAGCACTTCTTGTACAAACTTAGGAGCCAAAATGACCTCCAGAGATGCCCTTCTCCCTCCATTGGCTACTGCAGGAGCCTTTGGACTTACTGCAGGTGGTATAAACACTCCTTTAGTGGAGCAAGGACAAACACACAGAACTAATAAAGACAAAATACACAGGCCAACATTCAGACTTGACCCAGTCGTCTAACGTTTCTTGCATATGGTGGCAACCTGTTTACTTGTAGTACGTATGCCAGCATATAAAAGCATTACCAATCCCAAATCAAATTGTTCTAGCTATCTATTCCATTCTGCTGCAGTCATACTTTACAGATGAGTCCCAAAGCTTGCGCAGACTTAGTCACTACTTCATTTCATTCATGAGTGGCCCTGCAAAACTACTAGGACTGGCTTTGTACTCAAACATCTGCTTGCCTATCCTTTGGTTTCCAAGAAACAATATAGTTCTACTTCAGGATTCACAGTGCAGAAAATTTTTACATTAATTACAAGGAAGCAAAGGACAAACATTTTTGCAATTGTCTGCACTTACTACTGGATTTAATAATTGCTTATTGAAAAAAAACCCTTTTACATAACAGCACCTCCCCATACTCATGTTTTAGAACAAAGAAAAAATGGTTACCTGAGTCCTCAAACAAAAAGAGCAAAATAAGGTACCAGACAATTTTGGTATAGTAGGCACCTTCAGTCAGCCTGGCTTCTCGCTTTTAGCCTGAAATGTGTTCATCCCAGCCCTGGATCCTTAAAGCTCCACCTGTTCTTTTTCCTTTTCAGGAGAAACTACCCTGAAGAGCATTGTATTCCTGTAAGAGTAGGAACCACCCCCCACCTTTCCCGCAGTGAAGCTGCATTTCAAATCTATTAAAGTTATCAGTCAAACAGAAAGAGAAAAAAAATATTCAATGGATCAAGAAAGTCTCTCACCGTGAACATTTTCATAGTAAATCTGTTCACTTGCCTGAAATTAAATCAGAAGATTATTAGCAATAAATGAATAATATAATACTTTGTGGGCATCTACACATGCACCAGAAAGAAAGAGAAGATGGCAATGAGGATGTCATGATTATTATCTGCACATAACCTCTGCTTTCAGAGATACCTGCTTCACAGAACAAGTTCTCTGCCTATGGTTTTGATTGCATTACTTCAAGGTCTTATCTAAAGCATAACTCAGTCAAACCAGCCCTAAGGCCATTGGCCAACAATAATGTAGTCTCCCAGTATTCTGCTATCTGAAAATCGCATTCACCTTCCTCCTTGAGAAACATCCTAGGTCCATTGATAAGTATTCTCCAGCACCTCTAGAACAACTACTCTAATTGCAAATAAACCAACTGCAGAGAGATATTCTTATGCTTCTATCTCCCACTTGATCTACGCACAAGCATATTCTGCAAGGTGGAAGGGCAAATGCTTTCGTGTGCATCAATTCAAAATTAAAGGCCACCCTGAACATATTTGGCATATGAATTGAACTTCTGTTCTGAATTTAAATTTGGTTTTTTGGACTTCTCCTGCAAAGTTTCTGAAGTCACCAAACTCTGGGATTTGGTTCTGGACTCCTAGTTAAGAGCCAGCATCTCTGTCATCACCTGAATCTTTGTTGCGTGTTCATGTGCATTTTCAATAGGCACACAGTTCCACAATCCTCCCAAATGCATGTGCAGTACAGAAGTGGGAGGGGGTTCAGGAGTTCAGGTTTAGAGAAACTCCTGAGCTTGTAAAATATGCAGAAGAAGATCAGAGCAAGCAGTAACTTCTGTGCAGCATTATTTGTTCACCAGTGACAACAGGTTAGAGCCATGGCCTCAGCCCC
The DNA here is from genome assembly GCA_034782735.1 of Sagittarius serpentarius. Classification (NCBI taxonomy): domain Eukaryota; kingdom Metazoa; phylum Chordata; class Aves; order Accipitriformes; family Sagittariidae; genus Sagittarius; species Sagittarius serpentarius. The sequence goes on along the minus strand of JAVKLA010000049.1, from coordinate 19,626,908 downwards.
CACCCAACTCTAACAAGACTACTATAGCACCCATGCAGGACTCCAAACAACTTTCCACCCTTCATGAACACAGTTCCATGTGGGATTGCAATGCCAAAGCCTTCTGCCTTGTCCCAAGCTGAAAAGGCAGCTCCCCCCATAAAAGCTGAAGGCAGGTTAGTAGTAGAGTTTGCAGCTCCCTTGTACCAGCTCCAACACTGAATGCATATACTTCAGTGTACCTATTGCATAAAAGGGAAATAACCCCACGTACCTACCAGAGAATTATTAACCAGATTCCTTTGTTTAACATTTCCTGAGGAGTACCCAAACACAGTTTAGAGGCACTATAGCATGCATCTAGTTACCCTTTCAAATCCTTCGTGCATGTATGTGTCGCCTCCCGGAAGGACTTTCTGCAGCTCTTCTAGACCCTGGCGTATCTGTTCCCTGAAATGAATGCAGATGCATTGTTAGATGCAAGATCAAATTTATCAGGAGCTGATATCCAGATGAAGACATGCGTGGCAGAACCAGATACAGAGAGGGGAAAAAAAGAGTTAACCCAATGTTTATATAGGCTAAGGTAAAGTCTGGCTAGATAACCTTCCTGAGGATGTGGAAAATAGAGTGGAAGTGCTCCCAGTGTTCCCACAGCCTGGGGAAAGCATCACAACAGCAGCATCTCCTAGGTCAATATCCATGCATTTCTTTCGAAATAAATATTCACTGTGTAACCCTGGTCAAACCTCTGATGCAGAAGCAGAGCAGCTGACTTGCACCTGGCTCACTTTCCTCATTTATGCTTGCTGACTTGACTATACAAATGTAATCAAACAGCCACAAAAAATGACTGTATTGGGTTTGCACGGCAAGGTTTTGGTAGCAGGGAGGCCACAGGGGTGGCTTCTACAAGAAGCTGCTGGAAGCTTCCCCTGTGTCCGATGGAGCCCATGCCAGCCTTCTCCAAGACGGACCTGCCGCTGGCCAAGGCTGAGCCCATCAGTGACAGTGGTAGCCCCTCTGTGAGAACATATTTAAGAAGGGGAAAAAGTTGCTGCACAACAGAAACTGCAGCCAGAGAGAGGAGTGAGAATATGTGAGAGAAACAGCTCTGTAGGTACCAAGGTCAGTGAAGAAGGAGAGGGAGGTAGGAGGTGCTCCAGACACCGGAGCAGAGATTCCCCTGCAGCCTGTGGGGAAGACCATGGTGAAGCAGGCTGTCCCCCAGCAGCCCATGGAGGTTAATGGTGGAGCAGATCTCCACCTGCAGCCTGTGGAGGACCCCACACCGGAGTAGGTGGATGCTGAAGGAGGCTGGTACACTGTGGGAAGCCCACACTGGAACAGGCTTCTGGCAGGACCTGTGGCTCCGTGGAGAGGAGCACATTCTGGCAACTCAGCTTATTTGGACATTACACCTTTAGTTCATGTTCAGACTGAAGATTAAAGCCTTTTCCAATAGCTTATTATGATTCAGGGTATCTGGTTTAATTATTCTTATTTTGGAGCTGTGGAGGGCCCACTTCCCAGGGAAGAGAAGGAAGGGGAACATTGACCATTAA
>JAVKLA010000049.1:19581197-19625264 GCA_034782735.1 Sagittarius serpentarius | reverse complement strand
TTTCCAATTGCTTATTTTGTTTCAGGTTATCTTTTTTATTTTTTTTTTTTTTTTTTTTTTTTTTTTTTTTTTTAAGAAATCCCAGGCACAGTGACAGATCAACTGCAGGCTAAATGGGGTAGGCATCCATTTGTTGTTCCACTGAGTTGCAGACACCAAACTCTGGAAGCCAAGTACAGGCCAGAAGTCTTTAATACCAAGACAAAACCCTGCAACGTGTGGGGTGTCTCTCTGAGCACACTATACAATCTTCGTGGGAAGTAGATTAAGTCACTGCATGCAGGACCACACTGACATTGCAAGACCGAATGCCAGAAGTCAGTTTTGTCCCTGCATTTTTTAACCACTTCAGAAAATCCAGTTTGTGTGTTCCTCACATACTCTATCTCATATTTGTGAGCCTGATCGCAGCAGTGCATTAACGTTACCCAGTCTACAGAGCAATAACTCCCACAGGGAGAAAAGAGTATCTGCTTTTGCAGTAGGTTCAACTATCAAACTTTCTCAAGAACTCATTCTGTACATGCGATATCCCAAACTAGTTAAGACACTGAACTGTATATCATAGGTGGGCTAGGGACAGATATTTCCTCCATTCAGCTACCCATGCACATACCAAGCCAAAGCTGAATATAAAAATCAAGAGCATTTCCTGTGACCAGAACTATTTTTCAGACATGAACACCGACATTTTAAAATAGACAGCAAAAGTCTTTAAAATATGTCAATCCAATCCCATTAGATGCACAGCGTTTTTCCAAAAGGGATGCTAAGCACCCTCAATCTTCACATTCAGATGCTAAGACACCACACAGAGGTATGGGCAAGGTAGAAGAGGTTTTGCCACTACTCCAGCTTCCCAATTAAGAAAGGCCAGTGTTAACTAAAGGACCAGCATGGAGCCCACACCTTGTTCGTCAGTCCTCCAATAAAAACCAGCAGCTCTCCAGTCAGCTGGCTCTTAGACTAGTACCGTATCAATATCCTGTTCCCAGTCAACATTTCTAGGACAGCTGGATAAATATGAAATACATTTCCACATGGGAAGCACTTAAGTCTCATAGCTTAGAGCCTTAACAGACTAGAGAACTTTGCAATGGGGTGTGCTCACAGGGTGGGAGACAGAAAGAGGGAACAGGTTTTCCTCTGGCACCAAGTTAGATGTGGTTCATTCTCTCTATACTTATTGTTGCAGTAAGAGGCAAGAGATGCTTAGGCTGGCTGGGTTTAATGACATATTTCAAGGTTGGTATGTATGTGGACTGCTCTTTAGGAAAGCGGCCAGTTTCCTATTCATTCCTCTATAGTAGCTGCTCTGGTATGCAATTTCATAGACATCCAATATGTAAAACACATGCTGACTTATACAGCCTTCACATGTGTTACATATATTTTTGCTCCACGTGGCAATGAAGTTAACAGAGGAAGCAAGAGCAACTAAAGGACCTCATCCAGCTCTCCTTGAAGTCAGAGTAAAAAAAAAAATCCATCCCATAGACTTTACTAGGATTAACTTGGGCATCTACAAGGGGATGATAGGAACCTGCTTCAGAAACATGGCAATCAAACTATCATTGCCAAAAAAAGATATCCTTGCAATCCATCCTAAACACTTTTTGCCTATAACATACCTTCAGACCTCCGAAGAAATCATGTTCACCTCTATCTCAAGAATATGGGTATCACCTACAGCCTTCAAGTTTGTTTTTATGGGAAGACAGTTTCCCCTACTTGGTCGCAGAAGAAACTCCCTAAGGATGTTTCTAAGGCAACAAGGCTCTTGTACTCTGACAGAAGCCTGGAAATCTGTGGAAGGCAGACTCCCTCAGTGAAAGCAGTTTGAGTTAAAACCCTAATTGCTGACAGAAAGACATTTAGCATTCAAAATTAAGAAGGCAACCTCTGCCTTAAGAGGCCTTAATGCATTCTAGCAGAATGAGTGTCATGCCTGAAAATGGGCAGGTGATTCAAACAATTAAATTGAGAAGCACAAAGGTGTCACAACATTGCTCACAGTGGACTGGAAATCGTGGAGCAAGGAAGGTGAAGAAAGCTACAAGGACACAAAAGCTGCTGCGCACCTTTAAATCTCTTCTTACCTGTCTTCTGTTAACCTCATTAGAATTGTCCCTCTAGTTGAAAAAACGATGAAGGACATCCTCAGCTGAGGGCTGGACACGGGGAGAAAAAAAAAAGTAAATTATTTTGCTGGTCCAGACCAGAGCTTACTGTATGCATAACACCAAACACACAGGGCTCTCTGATTGCTATCTAGATTATAACTCAACAAAATGAAAGACAAGACTGAGTGTTTTGTCCTGGGCCTTCCTAGTCAAGGCAAACCATGAGGAATCCTTCTAAAAGATGTAAACAGCATTTGCATCAGGACCTTAGGATTGCTAAAGCAAGAAAGGCTTAAATGCATCCTGGTATCACCATGGAGATGAAAGCAGGTTAATTATGTTGATCATAACACATTCCACCAGCTGGCCTGGGGGATTTTTCATCCAGTCTCAAGGCATTCAGTGCCTGAAAGCTACAGCCTCAGGCCTCTCGGGGCAGACTCAGACTTCTGTACCTCAGGCAGTACCCAGCCATCTCAAACAAGAGGATTCCTTCCCCACAAAAATATGATTTGATCCATAGAAGTCAGGCAGGAAAACAAGGGAACAACTAGCTTATCTAGTCCTATTTCCTGCATGACAGAAATCTGGGGAAAAGCAGACAATGAGATGACCTGCAAAAAGCATTAAGAACTCTCTCCACCAGGGGACTGCCACCAGCATGTGCTACTTCACTGCAACTGAGAGCTCATCTCCTAGCCACTGGCGCACACACACACCTCCTCATTCGGTTATCTGCAAAGCAACACTTCTTACCTTATGAACTTGCGGGCCAGATGTTCCACAAAATGATATATTTCATTCCAATGGTGCAGGACACTTCCTGATCTAGGGAAACAATTATTACAGGAAATATTAGTTTAATTGCTGCTATTGTAGTTTTCCCAGCCTAATGTTTCGTTACACATTGCTCAGCTAGTCATTTTTTATTTTGTTTAACACTCACTGTCCATATTCTTCCTTTAAAGATACCTTAAACTGTAAACGACATTTCCTACTTAACTTTGAAAAGCAAGAATAATTTACACTCCATCCAAGTGTCTGAGGCTACACTTGGCAATAACATATGGCAGTTACGCTAGACCTTTAGCACAGCCTTAAACAAGTAAACCCTGAGTGAAGACCTGTCTCTCTGCACAGTATTTTAGATTAATTCCACCAATTCACTTGCCATACCATTACGCAGAGCTTTTAGCTCAAGTGTATTTTGAGGATAAAATGCAGTTGGAGGAACAGATTATTAAACTTCTCTAGCATTTCCACTGCACTAGAGACTAAAAAAAGTAAAACACCTTAGATCCACGTCTTGACTGTTCTGGCTAATTCTTTCACACCTCAGTTAAAGGCAAAACAAACTAATTTTGCTCCTCAGGAAAATAAACCATGGACTATAATGGGATTGGATTATTCTTCTTTATGTTGTAAGAACCAGGAAAAAATTAGGTTAATCAGAATCTTTCAGCACTAAATGCCCTTTTGGCATAAACACTTGTATGAACACTGGAATACTAATATAGGGAAAAAATTCCTTCCTAGAGGTGGAAAATAAATGTGTCATCACTTATTTAATTCACTGACTACAATTAAAAATGTTTATAGGGGAAATAACCATTCCAGCTTTAATAGAAACTTCATTGATCTGCAGCCTGGGGAAGGAAAGATGAACATTTGAGAAGACGTTTTTTCACTTCACAGGAAGAAAAGGCATCTGACCTGACTCTGTTCTGCCTTAGATCTGAGAATGCAAATGAATAGCCATGAATAGATTCACCCAAGTACTGCACACCTGGTACAGCCAACCCCAGCCTGGCTGCAGAGAGCATTACTTCACTTCCTAAGCAGCACAGCAAGCATGCAAACCACATTGTGCAGGTCATACAAATTTCCTTCCCTATTCTCCCCACACCTGGTTTGCATTTACAGCCATTCAGTAAAAACCTTGGCCTTACCCACTTGCTCCATGATCCCTTAAGCCATTCTTTCTCTGTATGACCCCAGTATGTCCAAAGGAAACCTTAGATGACATGCAGTGAGGAACCTTGCAAAGGTACAAGAGCGTATGGTCCAACAGTGAACTCTCTGGCTCTCACTGCACAAAGGACCCAATACCAAATGCACCTCTTTAAAAATAATCTTATAGGCACCTTCGTTTTTTCCGTGATTGTAAGGGACAGATTGCAGAAGAGACTTGATCATAAGCAAATGCTAATAGTACTAGATTACTTCTTGGCTCTCTTTCCTTTCATCAGACCAGGACTTGAAATCATTACTTGTTCTCCACGAAAATATGTATAAAAGAGGACCAAAAAAACACCAATGGTAAGGGTCTTGATAAACTAATTAAGCCACACAGACAGTGAGAAAATTGGTGTCTTATAACAGATGAAGGGCAAGTACATCACAACTTACTCTCAGACAAGAAACTTAACCCCTGCTACATCCAAACTGCAAATTTTTAGAACAGAGACACACAAAGCTCAACCCCAGGTGCAACCGGAATAACTCCGAGACCTTGAATGTAACAGGCACTCCAGTCCCATCAATACCAAATAGCCCAAATAATTTCCAAGAACTGGCCTGGAAAATAAGTATTTATTGTCTTTATATGGTGAGGCATAAAAGAAACACTTGACTTCATAGCAATAGTTACATCAGTCTCCAGAAGACACATGAAGCCAAGGCTTTGTTAACCATAAAACTACTACCTCCTTCAGTGAAACATATGTTGCTTTAGACCATATATCCACCACTTAAAAAAAGTACACCTCATTAAAGTTTCACATCTTCTGAACCATCTGGTAGCAGACCCGTGAAGCTAGGACCCTTTCAAAAGTACACCCTAACCAAACTTCTCCTAGCCATCAGGTAAGATAACCATACTACATGTTAAGGGAAAACTTAGCGCTCAGCCTCTGCTAACACAGAAGCTCTAGGTAGCTCCCACTTGCAACAGGACACTGCCCTAGAAGCTACATTAGCCTTTAGAAGTATGGTGGTTTCTTCCCCTCTGAAGAAAAGTTGATCATCACTTAAATTTACTATTGCAGCAAGGCAGCTGGGAATGAGATCCAGCCACAGAGCACATAAGGCATGTAGGTCATCATATAAAATGCCTGTCATTTTCCATGTCTCTGAGAAGTCATGCATTTTTTGAAAACAGCATTTGCCAGAAAAAAGCTTAAAAGCCAATAACTCTGTTCAATGATGTGATGGTCAATAAGTCAATAGCACATCCTCTTTAAGTGTTTGCCTTTGCAACTGTTGTTCTGCTGGTCTTAAGTTGTTTGGGCAGTTTTTTCAGGTAAGCAGTGCTTTTTAACTCTTCACACAAGCATGGCTTCAGCTCCTGCTGCACCTCCTCACCTTCATCAGCCTCACTCTGTTCTCCCACCAACAGTCCCATCTTTATGCCCTCTGGAACAAAACTCCAAGCATCTGAAGTTATAGCTCTTTTTCCATGAAACCTTCCCACACATCTATTAACACACAAAAGGAACAACCTGAAGTTCAAGAGCAGCAGGATGTTAAACATCTATTTTAAAGGAAACTTCTTACCATTGCTACAATCATAAAAACAAACCCACCCTATCCCACAAAAGGAGGATGGTTTCTTCTTTCAGTTCCAAAGTCACTGAAGTGGGGCAATTGGAATAGTCTAAAATCCATTTATTCTTCATCTCTACCAGAGCAAGCTATAAAAGGGTCCCTAAACAAAGGCTCATGCTGTTGCTGACCATACATTGTTCTTTCTAGCACAGCAAGTTTTCCATCTGTAGCTAGACAGCTTGCAGTCTACTTGCAGTTAATTTCTTCATCTAGTCAAGCCCAGGTGTCAGTGGCTATAAACACCCAGGTCTGCCTTTAGAAAAAAAAGTGCTCCTCTAATACATAAACTAGATCTTCTGAAACACACTTCAGACTTCTTACAGTCTTCACTTGGCATAAAATGGACAAAAGCAATAAAACTAACCTTTTTGCAGTCAACAGAAAATTTTAAAAAACCAGCATTAGCTTACTGTGTTCACCTCCACAGCTTTCAGCTGTGTTATTCAGAAGCCCCGCAGTAAAAGACACTTGTCACTTGTCAAGCCTTTCATAAGGCAGGCCAAGAACTCCGAACAGGACAAGTATTTCTAAAGCCTAACTGCAAGACAATAAAAGCCAAATTTAAAATCATTATCTCTTCATGTTCCCAAAGAGATACAAGATGATCAGCAAGCCAACACTTTGCAGCTGAATGGTTGATGCTATAAACTTGCAATTTAAGAAAAGGCTCATCGCAAGGATGCCAAATTCTCTTGCTGGAGACAAGCCCAATAAATGGAAATTAAGACTAAGTAAATCATTATGCCTTTATCAAGAGAGTGATACATTCTGTGGTCAACTGTGCTGGCATTTTGTACATGTAAACTAAACGCAAGGGTGAGAGAGACACTTCACGTGGCTCCATGGTTCCAGACATGGAGAGCCACCCTCTGGCTAAACTTTGCCCTCCAGCAGGTGCTTTTCTCCTACTCACTGTGACAAGATGCACTGTAACCCAAAGCTGCAGCAGCTCAAACCTCACAGTTTATCTTGCACTTTTTAGACTCTGTATTTCCATTTCTGTCATTGCACTTTCTCAGAATACCCATGGTTTTATTTAACTCACAAATTAGAATCAAGCCCACAAACTCTTATGCAAAGACTTCACACCAGTTACGTGCACTGCAGCTGACAGAAGTACACAAACACACCTGTTTCGGAGACTAATGTTGACTCAGGTTCTCCTTAAACTTCCACAGTTTTGGACTAACTTCAAGAAGTCTCATAGCTGTCAAAAGTGGCATTGACCCAAGAAGTTTTGCAGCATCTTTTCATTGAGCTCTTTAAAAATAACACAAATGAGCCAAAAAGTGTCCTTTGTCTTTCCAGATAACTTCAGGAGCAAATTTGGAAACACTACATAACACAAAGACGTTAGAGACATGATGCAATTCTTTGAGGAAACACTACTATCTCTGCCACACTTCACATAAGACAGCTCACCAGAGACACTGTCAAACATTTGAGATAGAGGGTCTATAGTGGTCCAGTTCAGAGCAGGATAAGCCTCTAAGCCCAATTGCAGTCCAAGAACATTCTTCTCTTCCTGAATGGCAGGGGATATGTAAAAAAACCAACTAAGAAGCAAGAAACCATGGACTGAATTTATATCAAGCAGTAGGTAAAGTGTAGAGTGCTGCAGGCACACACTTAATCCTGGATGTAAGGTAGCTCCCACCCATCCCTTTCACCAAAGAATAGTTAACTTGGGTTCACCACTCGCTAAAAAACATGCACACAGGTCTTGACGGGCAAGGATTTCACATATTAACACAGCTCATTGCAATTGCATGCCTACAGCAGACTTAGGAGTTAATTACATTCCTTCAGGCAACAAGCAAAAAGACACAAGAATGTGCAAGTTTCTCCACTCTACCTTGCTAGCACCCCTCAACCCTTATGCTAAAACAAAGAAAAATTATGCCTCCGTATACTTGCAACCCCCTGCCATCCAAACAAAACATATACATTGCTCTGGATTCAGGCCTGTGATTCCAGAAAAGCAATCAAGGAATCACTAACTAGGTCACAGAAGATTAGAGATGATTTTGCATCTGTTTCTGCAGACGTTCAGTTTTACCATTACCTACTAAAGGCTTGTATTTCTTCATGTTACAGCAGCTAGAATATTCTTCAGCTCTGTAAGGGTCCTGTGGTTAGCTCTGTTGGAGGGCTTATGTTTCCCAGGGGAAGAGTCACTACTACCAGAAGCGGTTCATCAGGTCAGTCTCCCTGCCTGGTGATGCAGAGCGTCTGTCTGCTTTCCCTCACGCTGTGGCCCCTGTGTTCTTCTACACTCTGAGTGTAGATCTGTACTTCGTTCTGCTTAAGTCATTGTAACTACAGCTACTAAAGCTAGATACAAAGAAACAACCATTAGCCTCTCTAGAGCAGGAGTTTCACTTCAGTACAACTGGTTAAAAATAGATCAGCTGTCTGGCTGAATAACGAAGGGATCACAGGAAACAGCTTGGATTACTTGCTTCATTTTGCCAAGGATCTTTTAGAGCCAAGTTTTCTTTCACACATGTACAGTTCCTTGCGTGTTTTCTGCACATGGGTATAAACTGCCTGTTTGCACATGACAGGCAAGACCATAGGAAATAACACCTTTGACATACAGAGGATACGCAAAAGATTACTGAGAAGACTTTCATTGTTATTCCTTCCTCCCTACCTGCAAATAAATTAATCGGGGAGCTGCCTCTAAATGTTCCAACTGTGCTTATGGGGGGGTGTTTACATACTACAGCACTAGTTGTGCATGTCCCCATGTCAGTTTGGGGATGGGTCATAGTCTTCATCAATTAGTCACATGGATGATATTTTTAGAGTAATTGGACAACATCAGCAAAAACAAATGTTTGCTTTTTTTACCCACATTTCACTGCTTCCTCATTCTTCTTTCTTAATGAAGGCCCTATATCTTATCTCACAACCAGGCTGTAAATTCTTTGGCACCATCTTCTGCCATATATTTTGCTACCACTCAGTCTATGAGATCCTCAATCCATGAAACCCCTCAGCACCACAGTAACACAAAAGGACATGCCACCTAGGACCAGCATTCCCAACAATTATCCCAAGATAAGCCAGACTTACCTTCCACAACACTGGGCTTATCTTGGTATGACCTCCACTTTGAGATGCTCAGCACCCTGTATGCCTAGATCCTGCATATAACTTAAATAGCAAGTAGCGTACAACTGTACTCTAAATAGCATACAGCTTGACTTGTAGCCCTCTCCACTTTTTTTTTTTTCAATTTTTCATTTTTCAAGAGAAATTGATTAATCCAGTCTCAATTCACGTGAATACAATTCCTTCAGTGAACCTCCTGTCAGGCAGCTCAGAATTTCAAGTTAGGTGTTTGTGTGTGTGTAATGCTATTTTTGTCCTTTTAAGCTGGCTGCATGTAAAGCAACAATTCTCAAGAGAGCTGGCAAACCATAGTTTTCTCCAGAGTTGGAGAACTGCACTGACAACAGCATGACAACTTCAGTTTTACTGATCAAGGAGTCTGCCCAATTCAAACCGCAGTCCTCTGGGGTGTCTTTGCATCACTTTTGGAACATAGCTCTGCTAGCCTGAGGTCCAATGGTCACAGCGTGAGACGCTTTTTTTGTTGCTACCTGAGCTGTACGAGAACCCTTGGAAGTGATAAAAGACATGCAAGTGCAAGCACAGAGATTAAGGATTTATTGCAACCTAGAAAGCATGTCTAGTATCAATCAAGTTTTTGTTCTGTTTGGTACATGCACATCAAGGCTGTGTAGCATAACAGGATTATTTCTGAATGGCTGAATACCGCATTTTCTTCTACTTCATGCCCATGAGAAATGGGAGAGTTGCTTTAGGTCCTCTGAGCATGCCATTTGCAGGGAGTCATGTCTCCAGCCATCTGCAGGCAGCCAGAGTAAACCTGGTTTGCCTTCAACAGTTCACACAGCAAGTTTGCAGGAGTCTCCTAAGAAGAACGCTGCTGGGAGCTAGAGCATCACTTCATGAGAACAGCCTATAACACATGCACCTTCCTCAGTGGGTTACGTGGTCACTTTGAAGGGGCTTCTTGTGGCCAGAAGTATGCTTCAAGAGTCAGCATGGTGACAAGGCCCGAGTATAGTGCAGCAGCTGGAACATGTCCTATGAGCAGCACACATACAGGGTGCTAAACAGACTCAAGTAGTCACTAAATCCAATCAGGCACTGAGGCAAAAGGGTCAGTAGAGGGCTCTAGCAGTGGTGCCTCCAAGGGCTGTGTTTATTGTTTTTTGTATTACTCCTTTGATCCCACAAAGTAGGTTGCTTAATATTTTAATGGCTTTCTTCCACCACTGAAATTAACATTTCATGTTTAAGAATCCAAATCTCTTCTGGTTTAGTGTCCTTTATCACTTTTAATTGTTTTTAATCATTTTTACAGCTATTTCAAAGAAAAGCAGTGAGTCTTGAATCTATTATTACAATTTCATAGGTTGCCTGAAGGCCTCTATAGGCATCACCTCCCTCTGCATTCAGGACTTCAGCAGCATTTTTGAAAACATTCTCTAGACAATTAGAAGGTAGACAATCCAGGCTAAGTAAGACTCAAGTTTTTTAGAACTTCAGCGTAGCCTCCAAGGAATGAAAGAAATTTTTAAAGATAAAGGATATGGGATAACCTACTCCACCACAGTAAGTCTTTCATCAGTCTCCTCAAAGGCTAAACAATCAGATTCACACTACATTATACGCACTAGTAGCTTAAACACCATAAACTCTCCTGCAAATTCCACTGGAGACCATGGATGTTTTTACATCAGACTTTGTTCATTTCTGCACCAGAAAAAAATCCCAGAAATAGGAATCCTGCAACTGGCAAAGCAGGATTTTTGTTGGATACCTTGATACATACACTGAGGTAAGCCTGCCTGCTTTAAAGTTTGTGCCAAGCCTCATATTTCCACCCAAATTCATAATCCCTTGAGCAAGCCTAGAAAGTCATGCCTTTTAGTAAGAGGACAGCACAGAACTTGAAAAAGTGGCTGTTAAAATTACATTAGCTCCAAGGTATAACACAGCACATCCATCAGATTTGATAAAACCTTCAACTCTGCTTCAGATTTCAGGAAAATGCAGTTTGCAAAGCTGTATGCAGTACAAATCATGCTCTGTGGGTTTTTTTTTTTCCATATGTAGCAATAAAAGTATTCTAATTAATAACCAAATGGCCAAAGCAACAAAATGTGTTAGACAGGTCAATCTTTCCACTCAAAGTAAAAAAAGAAAATATCTTTCCCCTGGAGCATTAGAACAAATGGCATACTAAAATATCCAGTGTCTCAGTCTTGCATTTTACCCAGTATTTTGTAATAAACTGTTATGTAATTCCAAGTCATTTATACTAACGGAATGTGGGAGCTACTGCAAAACACTCAAGAGGATCAGTCAGAAAGCTTCATCTGCAAGCACTTTTGGCAACTTGCAAATACTTTCCTGTCTCTGAAATTTATGGTTAATAATGTCAGTACCATGGCTCTGGCATGCATATTCTCCACTATTTCCAAACCTTTCGTTCAAAACAACTATTCTTAATCAAGAAAATTAGGAGAATCATTTTAGCTAGTACTTTTTCATAAATTTTTTTATTGCTTCAATATGAAGCTTTCCAAAGCTCAGCACGTATCTGTTTCACACTGCTTCATCCGCAATCTGAAGGCCTGTAAAGAGGCAAACTTACCAGTGCCAAGAAGATGACACTATCACAATTAGTGATGAAAAAAGTGAGGTAGAAGTTATCTTCAATATAAATGGTTAAGCAGTCAAAATATGCATTTGATTAACAGGAAACAAAGAAAATGTGACTCAGCTAAAGAAAAAAAAGCTCTCTTTAAATAAAGCATTCTAGCTGTTTTCCATCACAATGGCCAAAATTGGACCCTTTCAAAGAGAGTAGCCACCTCAGAGCCCGGTCTTTACCTGCAAGTTGCTGCTCTAGACCCTTCAGAGCTAAGGAACAAGCAGTACAGAAGGAGACCTCCAGGCAGGCGAGCATTTCCTCCACGTTTTCAGCTACAGAATTAATGCCTGCAATAACAACTCTCCAGCCCCTGCTTTCATGAGTGCCTCAACCTTCACGGTTCAGAGGGAAACCAGAGGTGACCAGGGTGCTGCCCTTCTCCCAACCACTCTTTTAAGAAACTACAGGGTCAAGTACACAATAAAGCTTCTATATCAGCCACAGCAAAATTTATAAGGATTTAATTTACAGAGCACAATGGGATTATATACTAGACCTATCAAAGAAGTTACCACAACAAAAACAAAGCCAGAGTAGTAAGGAGTTTCACAGGTCCCTCAGGGACACAGTGACTTCTACAAAACCAAAATTCAAAGAAAACCTCCTCGGTATCAGTATATGCCATTTCAGTTTATGCCTAGAGAAAGATTTCTTTTTCAAAGAAAAGAGTAGAACTGACTTACTTGTCTAGAATGAAATACAAATCAAATCCTCCGTAACAGGCAGGACCACCATTCTCTCTCTTTCCACCTTGTCCATCACAGGCTAGCATAAAAGTTGCTAGGAAGAGACATTTGAAGCCAGATCTCAAGATGCTTTGCTTTGCAATGGCCATTATATCCAGAGAGGAGGAGAAAAAAAAAATCTCTTCTTCCAAGGCTCCTTTATTTCACAGGTTTCTCCACAAAAGCCATTCAATGACCTTTAAATGTATATAGGTGTATTTTATTCCTTAAAACTCCACTTGCAACAGTTGTCCTCAGGAATTGCAAGACTTTCCCCCTTGTTTCCCTTGCACTTCTGTTTCTTGGTTTCAGATTTCAAGATGCACAATACTGTATTTCACTTTTTTTTTTAAAGGGACTTGACCCTCAGTCTCACTTGCAGCTCTCTGAAAGCAGCACCATTGTTTTGCAAGAAAAGGAGCAGCCTCGTAACAAGTCTTGCTTTGTCACAGACTTCAGAAAACACAGGGAGGGTTTGAGGTCCCCCCCTCCTTAATTATTATTGTTATTATTAAGGATGGTAAGTTTTATTTTTCCTTAGCAAAAAAAGCTCAGAGAATGCCACCTTGTGGCGAAAACCCAAACTGACTGGAGTCTCTAGTTTCAAGCATCTCATTCCTGCACTGAGCATGCTAAACACATACCACAGCAGCTTTAGCTATGAACATAGAAGTGGCTTGCTTACAGCAGTCTCACAGCACTGTGCAGACACATATTTGTTTCCCACGTAGGCAACATCTGAGTTTAAAGACAACCTGGAGCAGCTTCACAAAAATTAAAGCGACCAGCCATACCAGGTTTCATCCCTTGTATCTTCTCAGTCCTGAGAAATATCAAGCAGTATCTGTCCCTGATTAAACATGCTTCCCCCTCTTACCAGCCTCAGCAAACTCATTTCAGCCACTAGAGCCTGAACCCCACCTCTTCCAAGAAAACCTGCTGGAAAACATAACTTAGCTACACTTGCTCCAAAGCACTACAAGCTCCAAAACCTGAGCAGGACAGCTCAAAAGCAAGAATGTTCCCCAGACAGAACAGCCCCCAATACCAGCAAGAGCTAAACTAGACATCCCAGGAGCAGAGGCTCCCAACCTTCCCTCTCAAATCCTCTCAGGCTATAGCAACACAGCTCTTCTCCCAGTACGAACTGCTGGTTAGTGGAGTACCTTCAGGTGTTGCACCAAGCATGGGGGGACCAGGTCAGGTCTCTGACAGGAGATGCAAGTGCACTTGAGTCAGGCTTTTAAACTGTTCTTCATTGCTTAAAGAGTTAAATTTGCCTTTAAAAAATTCTTAGCAAAAGCAAACAATCTCAGGGAAGACCAGGAAAAGTAGCAGGATACATTTCAAGGGAAAATGACAAACAGCATGATAACAGACTTTTGACTGAAGTGGAAACATCTGTATTACAAATTACTTAGGCACCTTGCTGCATTGATGATTAAAACTTTGGGAGTGTTCTCCCTCCCACGCCTGGCTATGCTCAGAAAATACACCAGCTCCATCACCTCTAATGTGGATAATACAGTGATATGGGCAAATGGTACCTCCTCAGTCCCACTGTCAAATCCTGACCAGACCTAAAGGAAGTGGAGATCCCTCGGAAATCAAAGCTTCTCTAGGGCTAGACAGGAGCAGAACCAGGTGTTTTGTAGATGGATATGTTGGGCTTCCATACCTAAACTCAAGGGGAGTTGGGAGTGCGGGTGTGAGTCTTGCAATTTATCTCTCAATCTGAAAGGAGAGTAGTAACACAGCTCGTTACTGCACAGGCAAAAGATCTATGTCAGGATTATCAGGCTTTCTACAAGGAACAATTTCAGAAGCATACACGAGGGCTTTTTGCTGAGGCAGCTGTGATGCTGCCCAAACTGAGGGTTAGCACCTGCACCAGGCTTGGGCGGGCAAAATGTGAGGGCAGTTACTCCTTTTTGGGTAGTTGTGAAAAAGAGGCAGAGCTGCCACCTGCTGGTTTCCGTATCTGAGTGATGTGGTTGCTTATGTCCTGTGAGGGGAGGCTGCTGGGAGTTGTTGAAGTGTAGAGCTGTAGTTCCTGCAGCTAGCATAGGTGTGCTAGGTAAGCAGCTAGGGTTTCGGGATTTTAGAGTTTCATATGGATGCTCTGGAACAAATCTGTTTATAGTTACAAAGCTTGAATTGCACAAACCATGAGGTTAAACATAGAGAGGTTTGTGCGTGTATTTGAATGTTGTACTGCCGTAAGGAAGTCCATAGAGACTAGTCCATGGATTATTTTTTTTTTGGTATTTTGAAAGAAAATGAGCTGAATGGAGGATGTAAAGAAGGAAGGGTAGAAGAAAAGCTTCCTCTCTGGGGACAGATGTGCTGGTTTTGAGAAACTTTGGAAAAGTACTTAGGGCCAGCTTGTGATGTGAGGTACAGCTAGGGCTCCTGCCACAGCTGGATAAAGTATCTTCTTGTCACTAGCTTATGACCTGTGCCTGCCTAAAGAGTAAAAGCAGACTGATAATCTCTTTTGCTTGTTTCTGACTGGCCCTGAGATGAGCGAATATGTAGAGTTTAAAAAGAAAAAAAGCACTGTACCTCAGGAAAATAATTTTGGCCTGAAGCTAGCAGAAGGAAAGGAGGGGGAAGGGAGGAGATCAGATTCTCTGTGTAGCTGTGGATTTAGGCTGACAGAAAGCCCAGGAAAGCTTGGGGAAAAGCCAAGGAATGAGGCATCAGATGAAGCTTAGAGCACTCTGAGATGGAGGGAGCTGCTGAGTGAAACATCATGCTTTGTGCTGTAACTTTGACTTTCTTCAGGGCTAGTCCTCTTCACGTGCTTATCTTAAGAATGTGTCTTTTTGTTTACGGTCTGGTAATAGCAGCATCAACATGCTGAGAAAAGCGCTCCATAATGGGAAGCTTGTGAGACACAGGAGGGGGCATTGGAATTCCCGTCTGTCCCTCCCTCACTAAAAAGGCTAGAAACAAAAATATAATGAAGACTGTAGCTTTTGTGTGAAAGACCTACCAGTTCTTGGAGAGACTGGGTGTGTCGTATTCTTTGTGTAAAAGAGACAAGAAGTAAGGTGGTTTAACTGAATACAGCAGTTTAATGGTTAATTAGGTGTATGAATAGAATTTGCATATGTAAATGATGAGGGAAGTGGTATCAGCAGGTTTTCTTGTTTTATCATCTATTCCCTTATATGTATCTATGGGACCTTTTCGGAAACTTGCAGCTTGGAAGAAGCCAGTTCTGTCAGTTTGTTAAAACAGTGGTGTTGCTGATAGGTGAGCCCTGGCACACAACAGCATCATGTGGGTTTTGTGAGCGCTCACTTGGCTGTCTTTGGGGGTGGTTGCTTTTTGCTCACAAATGTCTGACCCACATGGTGGATAATGGCTTCTGTCAAAATCTCAAAATCATGTTCCCTAGCCTTCATGGCACTTCAGGAAGCTGTTAGAGCACTGCATGGGTAATCAAGATGTAAAGAATTCCCTATGCTGACCAACGTTATTCTCACTGTACAGGAATTATTTTCCTGTCGTCAGTGTAGACATGTCTTTAAATTCACTGGCTGTATCTTCCAATGGAGTAATTCAGCACGGCTCTGCTAGTACCAGCAGAGCTACACTGCCTTATGTGGTGTAGGACAAGAGACTTCCCCGGGTACCAGCCGTGTGCCTTTACATTTCAATTGTACAACATGTAACTCAAGGCTGACGCCCAGTGGCCAAGAAGGCTTTTTTCTTCCCTGGATTGCTCTAATTTTTCAAGGGATGAGTAACTCCTTTGTCTCTTGCTTTTATCTGACTTTGCCCTGCTTTGTTTTTTATTTGCCTCTGCTGCAACATGTACGGCTGTATTCCATTATTTTTCTGGTGATTAGAGCTCGTTCCGCTAGCTTTTTTAACAAGGGCTGCTAACTCTGCATATGTACGTAACCTCTTCTCAAAGAGGAATATTACACTAAGTATACAGATGAAAATACATGGTTTGTAATGTATTAAATGAAGTAGGAGAAAATATGGTGTAGGGAATAATTCTGCCATAATCCAAGAAGGCCATGCCATTGCTTTCCAAGTCTTGTTTTTTAATTTCTGCTTAAACCTGCCTAGGAGCAGGGAGTGCAGACAAACTGTTGTCCCCTTTGGTTAGTGCTGTAGGAAATACGGCTGTGTAATAAGGCTATGCACTTCTCAATAGCCTTCCCTCTTCTACTCAGTGTTGCATTTATATTGCGTTTGTTTGCCTTGACTTTAACCTAATTTCCAAGCACTTCGCCAGGGCTAGAGCATCCTTGCAGAATCTCTGCAAGTGTTTTCTTATGTTCGCTTATAGCTGGATAAATTCAGCCCAGTCTACTCAAAGGGACATCTGTCATTAGTGATATCTTTCTCTTTGATTGATTTTAGACAAAGATGATCAGCTTGGTTCCCCCAGATCCTGAGTTTGGAGCAAATGTTGAGGAAATCATGAGGGGCTTCCAGTTTTCAGCACTTCTGAAAATTGGGTACCTGATTTTAACCTCCCTTCTTAAATGAAAGAACTTGGTCAAAAGTATTTTCTAAGAACCTGACCTTAAAATTCTGAATGCTCTAATGACCAAGTCCAAACCACAGCACAGGTGTCCAGATTCTCAGTCCCCTGTGACTCACAAGAATGCAAACTCAGTATTCTCCTTAGGAGTCTGTTCAAGTTGATCGGATATTTAGACAGCCATAATCAACCCCTTGGAGAAATCAAGGTCTGAAAATAAATAAGGTCTTAAACAATTAAGTCTAAGGTAACAATGATTCTCTAGAAACACGCATCTAACTTTGAGCAAGTGAATATGCAAACAGCACTGATGAAGTGCTGTTTGTTTAAATGAATATTAGGATCTTGTGCGGTTTGGTTTCCACTGGTTTTAAGGCAAAAGGATAAGCACACATCCCCAGCAGGAGGGAGCAGAGCTGCACAAAATGAAAGATTCATACTTACTGACTACATTTCACATAATCTGATGGGATTTAAAAATACATCTTACTGTACTGTTGGATTTCCAGTGTCTGACTCACCCTTTTCAAAGTGCTGTAAACATGGAGAATGTGACCATTTATTTACGAGGCAAGGCCTTGTATCTTAACTGATTCTGTTCTTCCTTGAAGACTTTCTTTGGAAGAGGTTAAGTATACTGACATGTGCTCCAAACTGGAGTTTGGATTGGAGTGATAAATTGAAAACTTTTCCCTTTTCAGCCTGTGCTTTGTTGTCAAATTATCCTTCTCCTAATCGTGCTTACAGATCTCCTTTGACTCAGTATTGACTACTGTCTTTAGTACCACACTTATTAGTGCACGCTTTAGATTTTGTGGGACAAAATGCAGCTGAGTATATGCAGGGTGCAACTGTGGCTTTTTAAAATCCCAAATCATTGCATAGCAGAGCCTGGGAGATGGCTTTGTGGACATCTGCCATGAACTGCTCTCTGCTGTTAAATGTCACCTGCTGGACTACAGTAATCTCCTGCGGTGCTGGAGGACGGTATGGCTGGAAGATTCGTAGCGAGGCTGTTCTTGCTGTATTCGTTCTTCAGAACTCTCAACCTAGCAGTGTGAAGCAAGTGTGTACGTATGCTGTGGGGGTGTGCTGGCAGGCCCAGACTCTGGGCTGGTGTAACAAGGCGTGGAACAGCTCCACTTGATAACAACCAATGAAGTTTCTATTGAAGCATCAGGTTAATTGGAGGCCTTGTCTTGACTCTTGTTTCTTCAGATTGCTTGTACTCCAGTTTTGCAGTAAGCATCACAGGTGTATTTTGGTTGCTGCTGTGGAGTTTTTTTGGCTTGTTAGGTGGCTGAAGTTCCCTTTTTTTCACTTATGTATGTTTAGCATTAAAACACACATATTAATACTAAAAAGTTTCTTTCCAGTCCCTACTGGAATGCGAATTAAATAGAGAAATGCCAATAAGAAGGCAAAGTAGGGCATGACAAGAGGTGAAAGATTTTGTTAAGATACTGTATAATGACTAAAAATAAGTGAAAATCCCTCCTAAAACTTTGATTCTTGCCTCCTTCTGTCATGCTTAGCCTCAGCCTGAGCAAAATGAGAATTGATGGTGTGTGAAGGAATTAAAAGAACTTGTGTAATACAAAAAAGGAAGGAGAGTAGCAGCAGCAAACTCCTCTCTGGTTTTCTCCTCTGCTAGGACTGATGTGTGCTAATCCAGATAATTCAGATGCTTTTGCCCAAGATGTGCTTAAGTGAACGCTATATCCTTTCAAACTGCTACAGAATACAGCCTCTGGGGATCAGTGAGAGGGGCACAGAAACTGAGGGACATTATGTGGCTGGTATTCTTCTTAAATACGCGCTTGTATTCACCTGGATGACCTAGGGCATCCTGCTGTTTTTGTTAGAACAGAGGAAATACTCAACCTTGATTTTAAAGTTTTGAGCAATAGAGACCTTGCCTTACTAAAGCTTTAGTGTTCAATGCCCCTACTCTCTTTTTAAAAATTGTACTTTAATTCCCCTCTGAACTTCTCTACTTCCAAATACATGGGATGGGCTTCTTACTCTCTAAGGTTTTGAGTCTTATCTATGACAGTGGCTTGACCATATAAGAAACCTGAGTTCAGGTGTCCACTGCAGGATTGGAGAGGGGAAAATTGTTGTTAGGTGACGATAGTCCAAGATAAATGCATACTTCCAGTCCCCACTTTTTTTATTAAAAAAAAAAAAGGTTAACTTTGTAACAGCAAGCCTTCTGGTGGGTCAAAGTAGATCGGGGATTGTTTGTCTTTAGCCTAGAGCTGACAAATCTGACATAAGCACTTTGTCAAATGCCCTTGTTAATTCAGCAGAAACATTACTGTATTCCTAGGTTGATTCGTGTAAAATTTATACTACTGGAAGACTGGACATACAGAGAAACTGGGACTAGCTATTGGGAAAGCGCAAAGACTCTTTCTACATGTCCCTGGCAGCATAAATGGAATAAATCTTTCATCTCCCTTTACAGTGCCATTGCAGCGTTAAGGAAGGAAAACTAAGCCTGCTTTTTTGGGGTTGGTTTTTTTTTTGCATCTTCAAGGCTGAGTTAGAGGAGTTCGGGAGGAGACAGCTGGGAATCTTGCACTGTCTTATGTGGATCAATAATTGTGTTTATATTGTGCATGCATCTTTGAAACAAAGCTTCATCCACCTGAGTGATCAATGTGATGCCTCTAGCCAGTCCTCACTACACACTGGAAAAAATGGAGGGCTCTCTTTTAGGAACAGAACAACTCTGTAAAGTCTACAAATTAGACTCCTCTTACCCAAAAAAAGGCCAGTTCCTTGTGTCCTCCTGCTTTCCTTCTACCTTTCATGCCACATGAATCAAGATTTTCAGTGTGAGGCATCTTTCCCTGAAAAGGGAAAGGAAGGTCTTAATTCTGTATGGCTTATTTGTGATGTACATACACACCCTTCTATGGATGTGCCCTATGTTAAGAGCAGGCTTTTAAAAGAGCATTCAAAGGGCTCAAAAGGGGTAGAAGAGATACCATCAAAATAAATTTTTGGATGTGTTCATAGATGATAAAGGGTATAGTAATGAGAAACTAGCTAGAGTTAATCTATGCTAAAGGTCTTTAACTGAAAGATATGGTCAACAAATGATCTGTTTCAGCATCTGAATCCTCAAGAACAGAACTCTCGAAAGAGGAGATGCCAGGGAAGAACAGCATCGGGGATGGCTTTGTGCAGCAGCTATCAAGCATCCCTACTTGGTACAAGCAAGGTAAGATTTTCTCGCCTTGATATTGCCATGACAGTAGTTAAGGCCCAAAAGCTGCAGGACGTCAAGTCTAATGCATGATCCTTGACTGTGTGTATATCAGGATTGTTTAAAAACAAGAAAAGAGAAAAAATACCATGAGATAATACCTAAGTTGGTATTGCCTAAGTGATCTGTGCATTCATTGGCAGCCCTTAATACCTGGCACATTGCACTTGCATTTTTAATCAAATTGAGCCATCTCAAGTACCAAAGCAATTATCAAAGCAAGCAGTGAGTAGGTGGAAATGCTGCTATGTCAGAATGCAACATCCTGTGCCTGATCTGTAGAGCATCTTTCTCCTGACAGGGTTTGCAGACAATCGGTTTGCAGTAAGGCTCAGAGTAGTTTAGTGCTTCAGGATTAACTCCTCTGAGTAAAAGTTAGTTCCTTTATACATATTTAAAAAGAATTTCTTTTTTCCCCCACAATACAAGAAATTTTATTGCAAGTGATCAAAATATGATTATGGCACCCACAGCAAGACAGTTGATTTATACCAGTCTCCATAGCAATAGCTGGCATTCTACAACAGTGTGTTCTTATTGCTCTGAGTGAGCAATGTTTTGAGTAACTGCTGCAATAGAAATATTTTGCATGTATGAGTGAAAGATTCTTTTGTAGTCACCCAGCACAACTGGATCTTTAACTCAGAAATGAATGATCACAAAGACATGCTATTTAATATTCTTTTGGTTTTCCAGTACAGAGGGGCACTGTTACACTCGTTACTGTGCATTATATAGTTATGCTAGTGCTAGTTAATAGGCCCTGCCAGGCTTTGACATTATTGGAGAATCCTGTGACGTGTAGGTCATCAAGTCCTAGCGAATGTGATCATTCCACCTCTGAAAAACCGCCAGGGAATAAAGCAGCTTAGTATTGTGAAACATTAAGTGTTGTTTGGGATTCCTCAGTAAACTTACCAGCAGTCTCTGAACTGCAGGATAGTAGTTCTTAGGACTACTCTTCTTCTTTACCTTGGCATTTCAGATGAGGTCAATCTGCAAAATTCTGGGCCAAAACTTAAGCCACATTAAACTTCACTAGAAGGAGTAGTAAGGGTTTGTATCAGATCATTTATGGAGGTTGTTACTCAACACTGTTCCAATCCTGATCTGCAGAGATACTGAACCTTTTCTGCAACTCCTGAGGTTCTTGATTTGTGTCCATCTTTAGTTGGAACAGCATCATTTGTGTATTATTCCCCAAGGGAAAAAAAAAAAAATGCCTGGTTAGGTACAGACATAATTCATTTGCTTGCACTCACTGTGAACTTCATAAGCTACATAAGTTTTGAGTTTGCTGCACATAGCGAAGGGGTCTGGTCCGTAAGACAGCAGGTCACAGACAGGTGTCTTGATGATGAATGTCATCTCGTTTGCATGTCATCCTTGACCTTTCATGTTCTAAACATCAGATAACATCATTCAGCAAAATCAGTGCCTTGATCCATTTAATGCTGTGCATATTCCTGTTTCTAGAATGGTGCCTCAGTGCTTGGTGTTTTACTCAAAACTGTACTTAGTACAGTCTTTTAATCTAATGTGTGACTATGGGACCATTAGCAAGCATTGAAGACAGATCCTATGGCAGACCTTTCTAAGGGACTTAAGGTGGAAGCGGGCTGAAGAGAACGGGGAACTCCATTAAACAGCTGAACAAGAAGAGTAGCGCAGTCAGTATTTTACCACAGACCTCCTACAAAAGTATTTCCTCAGTCACTAATGTCTTACCCTAGGGGTACTCAGGTTGTAACTTGGAAACACGGAAGAAGTCTATTCATTCAGCCTTCTAAAATGGCAACCAAAGAGAGCAGTAGCAACGCTTGGCAGGTACATTTACACTAAAATTATTTGCAAGTAGTGCTTATGACCTCTTTGAGAAGTGTTTTGGTGCTCAGTGTTTTAGTGGAACAGCTTTTTCTGAACTGCTCCGGAGTGTTTTGTTTCAAATGAATTTCAAATATATTTTCCTACTTTAGCGCTTTGTTGTCTGGACAAAGTGTCTGGATGCCTGCATTTTCTCTAGGCTTCTTGCTGATTTGTATCTCATTATTCCTGTGGCTACAGCCACAGGATTCCTGTTCTGGCTCATAGAATTAATATGGAGGAGAAGCTGTTCAATATAGAGATGCTCTCTTACGCCCTAAAGGAAAATGGAGGTCTGAACAATACCATCTGCAAAGCAATATTCCAAAATGAAAAATGCAATTTCATACTGAAATGACTTGGAACTATTTTTACATATTGCTATCCAAAAATAATTAATGCCATTGAAGGTTTCCTAATATAAACTGTTTCTTAGCAACCTGCAGACCTAAACTTCTTCAGAGAAAACATAGCTGGGGAGGAAGTGGGGAATGATGCACCTCCTCTTTTTCTTTTGAAAAACCATCCCCACAGCAAATTCCTAAGGCACATTACTTTTCAGAAAAACAAAATCCTGCCACTTGTGAAAATCTCATCCTCTCAAGGAAGAAAAAGCACAGTTAAAAAAGAGCTTGATGAACTCCAGGGTAAACACACACTTAGCAGGGATGACTGGCATTGACATAGGCTTTCAAAATTTTGGTGGAATTTTATCAGAGTTCCTGAAAGCCCACTCCAATATGCTTCCTTCTTGCTGGTAAGCAAGGAGTTGAGATAAGCTTCAGGGGCCACGGAGATGGACCTTAGTACAAGCAAGCCCGGAACTAGCTAGAGGTGGATGTTTTTGCTCAAGCCTGTACTTGCGTAACTCTCCCCTTTTTATTCCCCATGATGCCTTCTTGCCCTTTAAGGCCAGGATTTTTATAAGGACTCAGTTCTCAGACTTCAAGAGAAGCCAGTGTCTACAAAAGGTTAGTATGCTGAATGCTGAGATAATTTTTTAAATGTCTGTGCTAATTCTGTGGGCTGAACTCATGCTAATATGGTGCTTAGTTCTTCTGAAAATTTTGAAAGCTTGAAATCTTATTTAAACTTTTTTCCTCATTACTGGATTATTTGCTCTTCCTCAGCCAGAGCTGCCTTAAAAAAAAAGACTTTTTTTTAACCTGCAAAGAATGTAAGGTTACGAAGAGTACCACGCCAAAAATCTAAAATCTCCAAACATAACAGTATTAAAAAGCAGTCAATCTAAATAATCTTTTAAAACATTATAAAAATAATCTAAGTGATCTACAGCATTGAAAAAACATGAAAACCCTCCACTGCAAGCATCTGAAACAGGGTATTCTAACTTTTTGAAGGTTTCAAATTACGTTAATGTAAAATGTCATTGAAATTGATACAACTTCATAATCAAAGGTGTGATCTAAATGGCTTTTAAAGTAACTGTTGATTTAAAAGCTTTTGAAAACAGCACTGTCTGACATCAGTTTACTCTGCATTACTGTACAACTTTACAAGTAACTACCCCTTTTTAATCTTACCCTCCTCTCTTCAGCCAGTGTGCGAAGTGTATCAAAGCTAGGCATCTCCTTTATCTTCACTATGGAAATGAAGCAGACTTCCTGTGGCAACACTTTGCTTGCAATAAAGCCCTGTAAAATACTAGGAATTCAGTTTGTCAATCATCAAGATTGGAATAAAGTCTGTATTAAAAAAGAAATAAAAGCAGATAGCTTTTGGCCCAAAACTTGGACCAAATATGTTAAGAATAAAGAAACAAGTCCTGTATTTTGGTCAGCTCTATAGGAGCTCATCTCATTGTACATTTTCTGAAAAAGCACATTCCTCGCCACTCACCATATTGTAGTGCCAAATGGTTTTCCATGACCCATGGGTGCTGTTTTTCTCAATAGCTGCCACGTGCCATTCCATATTGATCCATATTGATGGTCAGAATTTGGTAGTCTCCACCAATGGTGATTTGCTGGCTTACTTCCGTATCCTGAAACTAGAAAACAAAGTTAAACAACACTTTTAGACTTTCAAGTTAGTCAGTTACCTCCCCAAAGCTTTAGGAAATCACTGCTATAGTAGAATAAATGCTGGCCCACAGGGAGTGCCTTTAGTGACCACAGTATTGTCCAAATGGCAAAGAATTAAGGCTGTAGCATTCTGCATAGCCATAAAAATTCTTTTAATAGATTCAATGAATAATTTCTGTATCTTACAACTGTCATCTGGTAGTTTGAGAGTTTTATGTGTGAAAGAAGTTTTAAAATCCTTCCCTCCAAAGGGATGCAGAAAGAAGCAAGGAAAACTCAAGAAGGAGGGAATATAGAAACAGCAGCAATGTGTGTGTAACTTGTCCACTGTACTCACATAAATAGCAAGGGCTGGAGTCAGCAAGAGTCCAAGAAGGAGGGTAGTCACAATCTGAAATGAAAAATGAAAACAAAAGTGTAGCTGCAGGTCTGGCTGACAAATCTGGCCATGAGAATCCTAGTGCCTTTTTCCTAATCTGGTGTTTAAGTGTACTCCTTGGATCCTTTTTTTGCATTCATACTGGAATTATAAGAGTTGCCTAAAGTGAGTCATCCTTGCTCTACCCTAGAATAATGCAAACTAGACACATAGTAGGTTGTTTTTTTAAGAGCTGAATCTGAAGGTGCTTCCAAGACCTGTATAGCCATATACAGATATTTTACAGGGATGAGGAGAAGGAATTCAAATTTCTTCTGCTTAGGCATTACAAGAAAGTAGTTTATCCATTAGAGTACATTGCTCCAATTTGCAAAAGCGTTGACAAAAGAGGACATGGACTAGGCTTCCTGTAGATTGAAAAATGTATAGTTAAACCTTTAAAAAAATCCTTACCTCTTCATCTGATTAGGTTAATAGGGTCCGAGTTCGTCAGTCTGGAGGAGAAAAATCTCCCCAGAGCATACGTTTTTGCTATAGACAGACATAGGCGATTCTAAGAGATGAAGGCAATGGTTTTGAATCAGTTAGTTTATAGGGAAGAAAAAAAAAAAAAAGAATGCATACTCACAGGAAATTTTATCTTGACTGCAGAGCTGATGCTAGTGCAGGTAGACTGAATTATGTGAACTGTCTACCTTATATATGTTTTCAGAATTAGGTGTGGAATGGTTAAGTGTTGAAATAATTTTCAGTGATATGGAGACAGGGATACAAATTACAAAATATTTATTTCCTGCTGTAACTACTTCATAAATATGGGAATTGTACTTCTGCTAATTTTGACCTGCCAGGGTCTGACAATTATTAGAATCCATTTGTAGTGAAAAATTAAATGTTTTATAGTAACTTTCTTACATGTACTAATTACTCTTGAAAAGTCACATCAAACTTAAGACCAGAGATAGCCTGGTTTGTTTTTTTTTTTTTTTTTTAAAAAAAAAGCCTTGCTGTAGGCAAAATAAGAGCCTTTGTACCTTCCAAAATGTACTGTATGTTACCGTGTAACCATAGGGCCCACCAAAATATATGGCCCAAATACAACATTGCCACTGAAAATTGTTTTACAATAGGCAGTTCAAACTGAAATATTACATGTATGTGCAAGTCTGTCGATGTGTCTTTGTTCTTTTTGGTGGCAACAATAATTTTTTTCACCTTGCCTCAGCTTATTTTCTGTGGTGATGTAAGTACTTATTGAAAGAGGTGATCATTCAGTTAGGGAGGCTTTTGAGCAACTTGACACAAAAAACAAGTATTCAGTTTCATTTTGTGTGCAACCTGAGTCTGTGGCAAGGAATCGCTGCAAAGACTGCAAAATCACTTTTCAACCGGAATCCAGCATGTTATTTAAAAAAAGGGGGCTTTTAATATCTAAAAATAACTTCTAAATAGCGATGCAAGTGCAATATTAAATTTAATTCTGGACTCAGTTTCACCGAGTTGAGCCTGCAAGTCCAAAGGGACACTTTTGATATATACCGTTACACCAAATAGTGGTTATATTCTTGGTTTCTTACTAGCAGCAGCGCTTGTGTGGATTTGCGTGAAAAAACGCAGGTTTGTGCGCGGGCTCTGAGCGCAGACCGCACTCGCCGTCTCCTGCTTGTGGCGCGGCCGGGGCGGGGGCGGGGGGACAAAAAAACCCAAACAAAACAAAACCCGAAGAGAAACACGCAGAAAACTCCCTTTGCAGCCCGACAGAATTAACCCTTTGCTGAAGGAACAAAAGAGCTTGCTTTTGCTGAGGTGCGGGAGAACGAGGCGGAGGGCAGGAGAAAAGAGGAGGAGAGTTGCGGCGGCGTCGGACGGGAGGGCCCTGAGGCGCCACTGGGCGCCTGACGGTGAGAAGAATAACAGTTGGGAAAAATGGCGGGAGAGCCGTGCTGAGGCGGTGGCGGCGAGGGCTGGGGCTGCTGTGCCTCTGCGACCTTGGCGGGAATAGCCCTGGCACATTTATGCCGTTCCGGCTGTATTAATTTACAGGTGTTGAAGTATTTTTTTTCTGACAGACTGGTGTTAGACCTGCTGTCAGTGTCTCAAATGAGAATATCTATTTTTGTGTTAAAAAAAAAAAAAATTCTCTCACAAATCATGTACTCTCAGCATCCTGAATTTGTCTTATGACAATACATGAAGGTATTCAAATACATTTATTAGATAATATTGTGGGTTTTTAATTGTACTTGAGTCACTTTTTTCTGTCAATACAGTTTTTCAGGTGTGTTTTTAAATGTAAATGCTGTTGAATCTTTATATTCTGCCTGCTGTGAGATAAGAGAAAACAGAGCAGTAAGACTTAGGATAAAATTGTCTCACTTTGTAATGCTGATGTGGCATGCTGATGGGTTGCCCTCAGAATTTAAATTACAATTTCAATTAAATTAGGGAAGGTGAAGATCTGGTATTTTCCAGACAGCCTGAGTTACTGAAGCAATCATTGTAGACCATGGAAATTGTGTTTTAGTGATAAAGCTCAGGCCGCATCCTTGTTGAGGAAGATCTTTTCTTGTAAGCAACTCCAACTTTCTGCACTGCTAAGGATATCTGTATATCTCTGTGCTTACATGCACATTTTGAGAGTCACAGTGTTGATGTCTCTTCAGGTTCACTGGCATATTTGCTGTCATATCTCTACTTAGCAGTCTTTTTTTAAGTCTTGTTCTCTTCCTGCTCGGTCTAAACCTGAATCAGCTTAAAATTGAATAATGCACATTGTGAAATGTAATGACATCCCAATTAGAACAAGAAACCTGCCAGAATGTAATATTGCAATAAAATTCCTTGGGTATGGAAAAAGCAAATACTTTGCTTCATTGGTTCAGTAGTAGTTCTGTGTTTTCTGTAAAGTTTGCAATGTTACTGTAGGACATATGGTTCATTTAAGCTTTTCATGGAATAAAAAAAGCTTGGAGATGCATTAAGCATCACAATGTGCAATCTTGTAGTAAGAACAGGGATCTATGTGCATGAAGTTAAAGTAGTTTTGTGAGAAGCTGGACCTTGCTGCAACTGTTTTGTGCCCTTTTGTTGAAATTTTGGCCTTAAATGAGATGGTATTGGAGCAGGTGGTGTCCCTTGACAGAAGCATCTGTGCCCTGGTATTCCCTTCCAAGGGGACTACGGACTCTCTGGTCTGAGCCCAGTAGAAGGTATCCCTCTTTCCCTGCAAGGCTGCTGCCCTCTTTGCATGCAGGGCTGTGACAGCTGGGGCTGTGTCATGTTGTCCTGCACCGCAGACCCTGCTCCAGTCAGACCCCTGCTGCCTCAGGGGACTTTAAGTCATCATCTGTTACAGAGTCTGGCCCATAGCCTTCAAGGGCTCGAAGGCCCCCAGAAAGACATTTCCCAGTGACGTGCGATAGGATAAGTGAAGAGGGCTGTTCCTGTTTTATCTCAGGGAAAACACAGTGTAAAGTTGGAAAAGGAGAGGAGATTCTCTCCAGAAACCCCAGGCAAGTTGGGCAGGAGCTTTGTTTAAATACTGCAACCATATGGTTGCTTTTCTTTGGAGGTGCTAAAATATTTTTGGGTGCAGTTTTGCTTTGGTTTTAGTGTCTGTTAACTGTTAAAGACCCCAGAAATGTCTTCCTGAACAGAACAGGCTGCTGCATCCTTTTACGTGCAGTAACCCTTGACTGTTCCTGAATGGGTAAGTGTCCCTTGGAGTAACTCCTTTCAAACTCCAATAAAAGGGCACCTGATCAAGGAGAGAAGGTGAAGATCTGGTATTTTCCAGACTGAGTTACTGAAGTGATCCATTTTAGATGAAGAAACAAGTCCCAGCTGTTTTGGCCTGACTATTATTTGACTCTTTAAAATTTCCAACTTTTAACTGATTAGGGTATGCTTTTTTGCTCTCTGTGTTGACATTTATAAAACATTGTTAAGTAACATCTGTATTCAACTTCAAACTGCATTTAATACACTTAATTCTGTTATTTGCAGCTTGATTTCTGGGTTGAGCAGAGCAATAGTGCATCTGTCTCTTTGTAACTGGCCATACTGCATTGCCATGCTTATTTTTAAAATAAAACATTGTAATACTTACTATGTTAAGAAGTTAAAATAAAAATAGCTCAGATATGCTTATTTCTAAAAACCTGGACTTCAGACCGTGTTATCATAAATATGGTTAATGCGGCAGGTATAGCACCATTTACTCTTAGTAGTGATGAATAATTGCTTAAGGCAGCATGT
The DNA here is from genome assembly GCA_034782735.1 of Sagittarius serpentarius. Lineage (NCBI taxonomy): Eukaryota > Metazoa > Chordata > Aves > Accipitriformes > Sagittariidae > Sagittarius > Sagittarius serpentarius. Next base: position 19,596,721 of record JAVKLA010000049.1, on the reverse strand, counting down.
GAAGTCTCACTGGGGAATTGTACAGAATGAGGTTTAAATGCCAAAATTGGGATTTTACAAGAACACTAGTTTAGTAGTTTGTCTTTGAAATTGCTGCCACTTTTTTAAAGGATTTGTAAAAGCACAACACAGGCCAATGTAGGTTGATGATAAATTTTACCAAGACACAGTAGTCTCCTCGCAGAGCAGAAGAGACAGATAAATGATTGAAAATGTGATCAAGAGACGATTATCAAGGAGAAAAACCTTGTTCATGGGTACACAGTTTATGAATTTTCTTCCTCAAAATTTCATCCGGAATAATTAATCACAGTAATAGACCAGCAGTTCCTTAATCTTACATTTCAAGCATGAAACTCCTTGCTTTAAGAAATTTGATCCTGAAAGAAAAGGGAAAAACTGATTAAATTTGGATTGAGAAAATAAGAGAACAATGTAGCTGAAATTTTTCCATCTTCATGTTGGAAATGTAGCAGGAAATGTCACTTAAAAATTGAGCTGCATCTTTCTAAACTTATACTGCACGCAACTGTTAGTGTGATCTTTTTGTACAAACCTAAGCTACAAATTGGGTTTTGAATCTCAAAATCATGTTGTGGCAGGACCTGTGGTAGCTAGGTGTTGTACATGCATGAAGTTGCCTAAAAAACTCAGACTTGTGTCAACAGCTAGAGCCTGAAACCTTCCTGAAAAAGCCTGGTCTCCAGGTTGTATGTAGAAGAGCAACAGACCTCCTGCTTTTCCTTACGTCTGCATTCACCGATTCTATAAAAAGTCATAGAAAACCATTGCGTTTCAATAATTAGCTTGTTCATCTTTGAAATCTTTTTCATCCTTATTTGGAACCTTGTTTATCTTTATTTTAGTATACAAAACACTGTTACTAGTGTACTCACCAGGAGCTGAGTAAGCAAGGTAAGAGGGAATTTGTCTGCACAGAGCTTGAATGCGTTTTCTGTATGGGTGCAAGCTTTGGAGTCTGTTCCTTGAGATAATGAAGCGATTCTCTGTGGGTGGAAGTTGGTGAGGTCCCTAAGCATCAAAGAAACAAACCCAGGAGATAGTATTTAGAAAACCCAAAAATGGAGTTCTGAATCTGTACACACATATGTGATAATGGAGAAACGGTTATTCAAGTGCAGTGCAACTTTTGAAAGACTGAAGTTTTAGAGTGACCCGCCCTGCTGAGAAACTTTTGTTCAGTTCTCGGAGCCTTTTCTCCTCTGTGTGTATAGCGACAGAGTATTTTTCACAGGCAATTGATTAGCTTTCTTGCCCCTTTCATTCACCATCCTACCTTGTGTCCTTGATGTAATGCAGGAAACGATTTATCAAGCAAAAACCTCTTGCCCATTTTAGCAATGATGCAGGTGCTTTTTTGAAAATACCTTGCTTGCAATGTAGCCCTATTAAAATAAAAAAAAAAACATTTTTGTTGTGTACAATAGACAGTGAAAGGTAAGTGGTTTGCCAGAGGGAAGCACTGGTTTAAAAAAGGCTTTATACAGTACAAATAATCATAGGGAAGGAAAATACTGTTTTTTCAATTGTGTTGTCTAGCTAGATGTGTCATGGAGGCTGACAAGGGACTCTGGTAAAAGGTAAAGTAAATTGCCTTCTCCAGTAATGCCATGTGTATGGTAAGTTACACTGATTAAGTTGGGTGAAGGAATTCACTGCTGAAAACGTTAGTGCAGCATATAGTACAGCAGAAACAAAATGCTTAAATGAGAACATTTTAAAGAATCTCCTCTAACATAATTTTAATTTTGATTATTTTCCACTTTTTTAAGCCATGGTGGCAACCACTTACAGTCTTGATGTCCCAGACAAGTTTCCAGGCCTCAGAGCCCTTCTTTGAGTTGGTGCTGACCCCTGTGTTAGTGTGGTGTGAGTTTTCACTGTGGTGCCCCTTAAAGTTTTTCTTGCCTTTCTGGTTTTTGAAAAAGATTAAAGGAGGTAAGGAGTTAGGTTTGTGGATTCCCAGTAATCTTTCACTCAGTAAAGCAATAGCTCTAGTAACCATGTTTGGGGAAATTATTGCTCTTGGAGATCAGATTAAAGAGGAGATAATTTCTGGCCTTAGGGGGCATGCTGGGAAGCCATTAGTAGTGTGTCAAATCTTACATTCCCTGTCAAACCTTACCTAGCCCTGGTTTTCATGTGTCTGATGCATCCCCCTTATGAAGACAGACAAGTTTTAACATTACTGCTCTATTCTGCCACCACACAGAATGCCTATTAGACCAGGTGGAAAAGAAGACACTTTCATTTAAACACTGGAGAATTTCCTTTAAAGTTGAACACTAAACTGGATGTTCAGAGTCAAACTTGAAAGAAAAAATTCTAGGAAAAGCAAAATAATTCTTTTTTGCTCTTTCCCCAGGAACTTGCAGGCAGAGGGTTATTTACAGTGTTTCACTGCATTTTGTGATCAGATCCTTCATGCTAACATTTGTTTCTCTCCACACAGTTAGTTTCACAGTGTTCATGCCGATCTCAAGACAGACTTTGATTTCATCACTAGCAACTGTCTTTTTCCCTTGATATATCAAGCACTGAAATATTTTCTCTGGTATAAAAAAAAAAAAATGCAGTGTCCTGCTAAGTATCAGGCTTTAAAATGCAGCTTCACTTTCAGGAACGTATTTTTTCAGAGGCTCTAGCTGAAGACCCCTAGTTCTTACGCCAGCAATGTATAACTGCATAGCTGTATCCTTACACTGTTAGCAAGAGCTGGAGCCAGGAAAACTCCAAGAAGAGAAGCAATCACAATCTGAAATGAGTATTTGAAATTCACAACACTTCAGCATTGTGACTGGTTATCTTGCATCAAGTTATTTGCTGTCTTAAAATAATTTTGACTTCCTGTTTAACTTTGTGCACATGCTCAGCACTTCTCTGAAGTGGAGTCTAGCTGAAGAGTATTTAAATATGCATAAGAATTTCTTTATTAATGAGCTTACATCAGATAGTCATTTACATGAATTGATTCTTAGCCTCAGCAGTATACTTTGCACAGGTAAGAAGACAATTTAAATACAGTGTGTTTTAGAGTATGTCCAGCCCCAGTTCAGAAAACTCCTTGGAAAAAGGTGGTTAGAAATACTTTGTTTAAAAGGGTGAACTCTTCACCCTGAGCTTTTGATTTCAGACATGGAGCAGATGCATGCAACATCCATGTGCACGTGCCCCTATGGAGAAGAGTTGGGAATATGGGTGCACAGTACAGCTTTGTACTCGGAACACAGCAGAAATAGGACTTGAGCTTCCTCATAGTAGATCTCATGCCTCTGAATACAAGGCTGATAGTATAAGGGTAGGCACAATCACTTTTTACAGAAAAATGTAATGTTAAACAGTTACCCCTTTATAAAATTACACAGTTTTGGTGACTCACATGCTTGTTGTTGCTCAGATTTGTCAGAGACAATCCCTCTAATTGAATTAGTCACAGATTTCATCTACTTCAAAGGAGGATTTTTATGAGAAAGATCCAAGTGTGACTCAGTATTTAGCACTAACATTTTAGAATTTATCCTGCAACAATTTCAGACTGCTGTAAATACCCCTGCTTCACGGTCATGCACTTGGAGTCTCTCATGTCTCATGGTTCTTCTCCTATGCTCTCATCAGACAGCTATGCTGTAACTATATAACTTGCTGAGACTGCTGACTTGCATTTGAGTTGTGAATGAGAGAATACTACCCTTTCAACATTTTACATGTGTGTCTCACCCTTGTAACAGAGCACTTCTCTCTTTCACGTTTGAGTAGGCATATGAAGTGAGGTCGCTGCCAAAAGTGAATTTTCACCCATGCAGTTCTGACTCATTTGGCATTTTTACTCTGTAATCCCTACGTAAATCAGTAATAGTAATAGTTTGCTAGGCACCAAGAAAGACTCAATTTTAAAACTGTCTAGTCTTAACACTTTTATGAGAAAGTGATAAGTATACTTACAGTGAACTTCATTTTGATGGTAGGTGAGGCAGGATCTGTTGGTAATTGATGTGTACTCTTACTTTTTATACAGTAGTATCCCAAAGTAAAGTCTTAAAATGGGTTTACCTTATTGGCACGTGCCCTGTGTCCACACAATTGTGACAAGTTTCCTGGGGCAGTGCTCTGATAAGAGGAGGCTTTGATACCAGCCTGATTGAATTGATTACATACAGGAATATGAAAGAAAACTTGTCATGGTAAGTGCAATGTATTTTGTAGTAACTTTTAAATGAAAAAGAAAATATATCTCAGAACCAGAGAATAGATGCCTAATAAAATTTGTAGTGATGCTTTGTGCCTACATGGCAAAGGACTCAGCCTAATATTTTTGTCCATAGCTGATACCATCTTTTAAATTGACGAGGTATCTTGCTATGTTTAAAATGTTAAGTCAGTCCCCAGAAATCATGAGGTTGGTTCTAAATAATAGAAATTACTGAGTTCTTTTGGTAACCTTCCTTTCTGAGCTCGTTCAGTTAGGATCTGCTTTCCAGTCTTCAGGCATGGCTGACGTATCTTTATGAACATGGTACCTGATTATGGACTAAGGGCTGATTCTAGTCATAAACTGGAAATAAAAAACAATTAGTAAGGGAGGAGCAGTAAGAATGGGCATTTTATATCGCCTATTATTTAGGAAGTAGATTTTAATATTTCTCTGAATTTGATAATTATATACAGAGCCATGCCTTAAGAGCTTATTTGCCTTGTTTGTTGCAGAAACTTTGCAAAATGTTTAGGTTTTTTGATTGGCCAGTACAAATGTCAGTCTCTTTGCCCAGGAATATTGCCCATTGCGGTTTAAGAAACTAAGATAGATACATATAGCCTCAGATAATTTGGATTTGTTTCTTAGCTGCGCCTGTTACAGAAGCAGCGCTCTGAGGTGCTCATTTACCTACTCCAAAAGTGCTTCTTATTTAATAGCAGCTTTACCAGTCCTTCTGTATACTAATTGTGCACTTTACTATAGTTCAGTACGGGTTTGTGCATTTAAGTTTCTTTTTTTTTGCCCGAATGGCATGATGGGGATTCAGTGTCATTATAAACTAATGTCTCCGAATAAAGTTCTCCACTGTCATCAGTTGCTGAGGATCATTGTCACAGCTGTTACTGGAAAAGCCAGGGAGTCTTACTTTAGTTGAGAAGGTGAGGTCCAGTTCTCATTGACACCAGTCAGGGCCACGCTCTGTCCTGCTGCTGCTAACTGATGCCTTGCTTGGACTATGTGAGCACAGAGGAGGTGTAGCAGTCTGCCAGCACTGAGTGGAGAGCCGTTTTTCGTCTATTTCACACCCACTTTGCAATTTGTATGAGGTGTAAAATATGGTGAATGAAAGTAATAAATTACTAAGGGAAAAGATTTACAGTTCTCCTAATCGGACTGGTTTGTGGATGTGAGACAGGTATGTCCTTAGCCTCCAAGATGCACATGAAAGTCTTATTTTGTACATCACGAAATGCTGTTATAGTCTCTGGAAATTTAATTAATTGACTATTTTTCAAGGAAGGCATTGAGAAACTGAACTGCATAATGCTAATCCCTGCAGTGTCGTTAGCAATGAGTTGGAAAGCAGTTTTGTCCATTTCTTCCAACAACTGTAGCCAATTTGGCCATTACAGTAATGCGTCACACTTGGAAGCCTGGATCTCCAAATCTTCCATCAACTTCTGATTGCTTGAGTAGTTTGTATGGCAAACGCACACAGCTAGAGCGTTTGACATTAAGAATAGCTTATGAAACTAATTACAATAGTAGAAGCCAGGAAAAAGGGCAGGGAGGGGTGCGCTTACTGTATAAGACCCTGCTTTTTTTCCAGTACAAGTTTGTCTCTGTCTCATTTTTAAAGCTCTGCTGAAGTTATTCTGTTTCCATACTAAATTCTTGTACCACTGTGCAGCAAACTCCCAAGGCTAAAAGCCATTCCAGTTTTAACCCTTTTCTCAAATCAGTGTTTCATTTTGTGCACACACTTAGATTTTAATGTGTTTTTCTACACCTTACTGTCTAGCAAGAATAAAACTGCTGAAATTATTTCTGGATTCATCCTTGAATCTTGATTTTTTTTTTTTTTTTTTTCTTTAACTACAGCATGTGATTAATTCTGCTTGACCTGTCCTCGTGTCACACAGATTTTTCTAGACTGTGTCACCCCATCTTTATCTAGTGTGTGCATGCCCAGCCAAATGCAAATGGAAGCATAGAAAATTTTGTTGATTTTTTGAGGTGTTGCTTCATTCTTTACTTCTCTCCCACTGCCTGCTCACTCCCTGATAAAGTAAATATTTATGAGAAGTACCTGGAAAAAAACCCTGTGAGTCACCAGAAGTTTATTGTGATAGTATAATCTCACCTTAACTTGATTGAATACATCTCCCTTATGTGTTTAAATTCCTGTTTGGTAATCAGACTTGAACTGAAATTGTACGGTTATTTTTTTCACTTGATGTTCAAGGTTCTTTTTATTTAAATTCTTTTTAGTGGATGATAGTGCTAAATAATGGGTCAAATTCTTCTGGCAATTTTACTTATGTAGATTAAGAGTAATTCTGCAGCTTAATCATGGTTCATCAGGGTAAATTAGAATGTATTTGAAAATATTTGGTCTTACGAAAATCACAGAGAAATTAAGTTTCCTGCAATGGTAAATATTGCTGTGTTGTAACAACATGTTACTTGTTCTGAACATTACTAAAATTCCATTTTCTGCTGGCTTCCCTGTCATGACCAACCTGACTGCAAGTGTAACAGTTGAAGAAAAAGTGATTTTATTTGGGGAAAAGTTTGAGAGTCTTCACTTAGATCAAAAGCAAGAAGACTACTTTGAGAATGTGGGCATCATTGTGAGATTTCATGTTCACCAAGGGGTTCTGAGTCACGGCTTCCTAAGCTAAACCTCTCTCTACCTGAGGAGTGCAATTAGAGTGGGTTATAGCCCTTCTTATGCAGCTCTTTGCTTCTCTTTACTTCGGTTACTTAATATAGAAGGGTGCTTAGAGGCCTCTGGCGTAGTAATCGATAGTCTTGCCTCCGAGTGCCTGTGTGCTACTTCTGGGTGTATTACTAGGAGATGTGTGATTAACTATGGGGGAAAAGTCTCCAAAAAGCAAGGCTTTCCTATTGGAAGTATATCTAGGCTTTGCCTGAGATAACTAGGAGTGTGTTCTTTCTTGCAATAATGCTAATTAGTCAAATGCTTTTTAGAAATTAATCTTTAATTTTTTGGCCTTGTCTGATCAGATGAGCACAATTCAGTCAGGCCAATGTAAGGTGAAAATCATGAGATTGTGGCTATTGTAATTCTCCTTCACTAAGTAACCGTCAATTTCACACGTTGCTCTGCTCTTACCTGTGCCTAAGCATATTGATGCTTCAGAAAGCAGAAACTCATGCTTCTTGGGTGTTTTTCAAAAGAAATGAGTATATGAAGACAAAATGACTAATGGAAAGTTAATTTAAGCTTTAGTTTAAAGCATTTGAAACTTACTACAGCTTTCTGTTTTAGCTTGTGGGGCCCGAACCCTGTTAGATTCCTGCTATGAAAGGCTTATTTGACTGTTGAAATCTTCTCTGAGTATTTCTGACATGTCCATAATCTTAGAAACAAAGAATCCTCTGAAAAGAAGAGACAGAGCCAGCTTTCCAGAGGAGGGTAACATTAATTTAATCTAATTAGTCTAATCTAACCATGCTTGTCACAATTTGATATCTGTTTGTATCTATTCTGATATATTGCTTAGCAGCACAGCTTTGTTACACTTGAGGTAACATTTTCCATGTGGAATTAGGTGGAATAAAGCACATGGATGCAATTTCGTTTGGGTTCTTCTTTTTTTTTTTTTTTTTTTCCATTGAGGCCTGTTTGCTGAGAGGAATTTCCATACAATCTCTTTCACCTTTTTTCTGATGACTGAGATTACAGAAATATATTGGTTATTAGGTTGAGTTCTCATTTTATTAGAAGGTATAGGCCTCAATTATGACATTCTAGTAGAAAGTAGAGTGTGATTCGTCAAGGTTCCGGCACTGGCTGACATGGAGTCACAGATGAGGAGGACTCCAGGTGAGCTCATAGTCATAGGAGAATACTTCTCATGGCAGTATCATGTGGTCATTGACATTTTCATAAAATACAGAAAACAGTGGTAGCTTTAAAGGAGGAATCCCCATCCTACTCCTCTTGTTTTGTGACCTTGTGTGAACCACACATCCTCTGAAGTTTCATGTCACTCCTTTGTATGCTGAGGAGGCTAGAAGTTACCCAGATTGTCTTGTGAAGCACAGTTGTTATTCCTAATTATGTCACTAATTTCAATGCATGTCCTATATACATCACGGTAACTGATCAAAAATGAGCAGCACCTCTTCTTAAGAGTTCATGCATGTATTAGATGGAAGAAATGGCTGAAGAATTGGTCTGTTTGGCAGCTGGTGTGTAGACCACCATGACATAGGTATTTCTTTCCAGGATTTATCTGCAGACTATCAGGCTGTTAGGGATTATATTTCAGAACACAAAATGCAGTTTATATGAATGAATAGCAGAGTTATTCCTGATGCCATTTAATTCTGGACAATATCCTGTTAAATACTTTAAAAAAATGGAACCAGCAAGAGTGGCAACTCCTCTAAAGTTTAAACCAGTAAATAATAGCCATTTGTAGAGTGATTGATTTTTACAAAAGCTGACTTACAGAGTGCTTTTAACATATCAGTGTCAGGTTATCTGTGCCAACCCAAAATTCAGATATGAGGCTTACCACAGTGTGGCACGTAGATATGGACTTGTTTGAGTCATGAAGAAAAGTTCTGTCAAGTGTTTCCCACACCTCCAGCAAGATATAAAAGCTGAAGGTCTCTGGGACTTCCTTGCATTCTTACTTTCTGCAGCCTCTTGTTCTTATCTGAAACAAAAATGAACGGATTTGTGAGTATATCCATTTTTGTTGAACTTGTATTATAAAAAGTTCCTTAATTTTAAAAACAAATGGATAGAGAAGAAGATGCTCAAGTGGTACAGTACTGGGACTAATGTGATCTGTATGTTGTTTCTTTGGGTTGTTCAGTGGGAAATGTGCATTTCTTGGGTGTACAGTAATCCCCTTGGAGTCAGTGGAAGCATCATTTGACCCAAGAGTGCAGAACTTGATTACAATTCAGAAAGGGGATTTAGTTACGATTCAATAATTACAGTTGTAGAGGCAAATAAAGAAGTGACATGGCATCAAGGAGGGACTTTTGAAAAACACAAAAAATGTAATGGTTAAGTTGTCATTCTGCTTTTTCAGTTACAGGCAAAAGTGAGCCTAATAGCAAGAATTTTACAATGAAGAATTGTAATTGTTTTCAACTAATACACGTGTTAAGTGGGTAACTTTTCAAACTAATGCTACAGCTGCTTCCCTCAGGTCATGAACAGTTTTTTTTGTAGCACTGCCTGCTGTTTCTGTTGTGTGAGAATGCTTATTCCTTTTACAGGCTGCAGTTCTTGTTTTGCTGGGAGTCTTCTGGACTCAGACTTCTGCATTGGATGTAAGTAGACTGATAAGCCTTCTAGTGCAGGTACTCATTTAAAATGTATTGGAACCTTGGGCAGGGGGTGAATATTATAGGAAGAAAAGCACAGAAGAAACCAACAAGATGCTTATTGCCAAGTGTAGAGAAAGATAGCATTTGCCAAAGATGACAGTCATATAAGCCAAAGAGGCAGTTCTGTGCAGGTGCATAGTAACAAGAAATCTGGGGAGGCGTAAGTCCCTTTGTTTACAGATTTTAGCTTGAGCTTGTTGCAGTCTCCTGCCAGTCCCTGCTGCCACACATGATGACTGGGATGCCCCATGTTGTTTGTCCTCAGCCTGCAGTGAGGGCCTGTCCCCTACTTTCTCACCCTGATGCACTCTTGCATAATTATTCTCCACCTCAAGAGCCTCCTGAGACTGCTAGAGGGTCGTTAAGGGGTTTAGTATTTACATAAAGCAATCATGCTTGTTTATTTGAGAGAAAGCATTTGTTTATATTGCACCTTTTAAAGGTGCAAGCCAGATGATGAACAATGACTTTTGTGAGTTTTGTTTTTGTTTTTACCAAAGACCTTTGTCCTGCAAGAACCTAACAATGACTATGTCACTGGAACTATGACTATCCACAATGAGAACCACTTTGCTGAAGTCCATGTCTCTTCTGGCTTGTACTCCTCTGATACCATTTTTGACTACTTGCATGTAAGTAAATCTAAGAATCTGCCTAGACTTAATCTGTGAGGAAGTTTTTAAACTCAGAAATTATTTTAGTATGTTCTCACCATAAGTTGTCCTGAAACACTGTTTCTTTGAAGACTCCCATCACTTTTCGTTCTCATAGGCCATCTTTTTGTTTCACCCATATGACGGTACAGTATGAAACACTTGTAATGAAACCTGTGGTGGCAGGTCATGAGAGTGAGAAGAATGTCACTGACCCCAATGAGGTCAGAGTTGAGACTGCCATCAGTCATGTATGTCAAGTGCAACAGAAGTCTTACGGACAGACGCTAGTGTGGGCAGGCTGCTTCCATTCCCCAAAGGTGACAATGTAAATGCAGAGTCATTCCACAATAGCAGCCTGTGTAGCCACTTCATTTTTCTTCTAGATTGTCCTAGAGAGTAGAGGGAATCAATTAATATTAGTGGTAGCTGTTTTTAATTAATTAACTATAATTTTTTTAATCACAGGGGTATATTGCAACAAGGTTATTTTCACGAAATGCCTGCTTTATCTTGAAAATAAACAAGGAATACATCCCAGAGCTGCAAGAAATCGGACGCCTGGCTTTTGAAAAAAAGGTGACTTTGTAGTGATACCTGTACTGTATACAAGAAAGGCTACTGTATAGGAGTAGTGTGATGTGATGGGAGCCCTCCATTCAACCTTTCAGAACAGCTTTTCTTAGGAATGTCTTTTACTGCATTGTCAGATCTGCTTCATCATTGCTAAGACAGAACTTCCAAGGGACTATCATATAGAACATTCTTTAAAGATAAACAGCAATCATGGCCCCCCCGTAGTTTTACAGTGGATTGTCATTGTGACTAGCCCTGTGCTTGGAAGCAGTGTAATTTGACTCTTTTGAGGTGATCGCAATATGAGTTCAGACAGGCTTTTCCTTTTTTTTTTTTCATTGTCATGCTGATAGTTTGAGCTTGACATAACTTGAAATAATTTTGTTTGGAGAACAGAATTTAGAAATGAATTTCCTTTGACCAGACTTAGACTTGACTATGAAGGGAAAGGTTTCATGAAGGTGACTGGAAGTATTGCCTGGAGATGAACTTGAGTTCTGGCCCATTTTGACAGCCTAACAGTAGCGCATTTACAGCAAAACTTACTTCCAATTAACATAACTTTGATAGTAATATAGCTCAGTTTTGCTATGTTGCAGAATTAGTATCTATACTTATTTTTCTTTAAAAGCATGTAGCTTCTTTAGCTAATGCTTTGTGTGAGGCAAAGGAAGGTGATTTTAGATTTCAGGATTTTCTCAAAGGGTGTCCTAGTAGAATGAAACCAAAGCTACATTACTGATGTCTAACATTTTCTTTTTAGGCTATCAAGAAAATATACTCTCCAAATAATGTGTGGGTACAGTTTCAATCTGGCCATTCTGTGCTGGGGAGTATCAAAGACTGGTTTGTCTATGGTAAACACATTGAACAACTCTGCTCAGGTTTGCCTCTCTACAAGCTTGAAAAGATTCAACGTAAGTTACAAGATCAGAACATTATGCTTCTGTTACAGTGCATAAGCACCTTTCTATCCTTTAAACCTAAGTTCACATGGTACTATTGAGGCAGGAACACATTGCTCTGTTTTAGAGAGGAAGGGTAAAGTACCTAACAGAATTGAAAGGGTAAGGCTCTGGGGTGCTTTGGAAAAATCTGATAAAGCACTGTTTTTCATTGTTGGGCATCTAAATATCTGGAACAGCCGTTCCAAAGTGGTTTGTCAGTGTAGCAGCTGTACTTGACTTACACCCTGATGATACAATGGTCCCACAGGGCATTTACTGTATGCCTGTATGCTACCAGCTGTATGTGGGTTATAGGAAAGGAGGAGCACAAAGGTGATTTAAAGCTGTACAGATGTTTCCTCCCTTTGAGTTACACCGTAAAAGTTTTACACTGTATCCACTGAGGCCAACAGGAGCCTCGAATAGAGCCATAATTGGGGACTGAAATTTGTGTACTTAGCAGACTTTTCCCTGCTGGATACAGAGATCTTGTCACTGATATCTTCGTTTTCTTGTTTGTTTGTTTGTTTTTTAGCACCACTGAATGTTCATGCCTGTGCCAATGCAGGAATTCCAAGCATTTTGGGCATTAAAATCTGTGAAAAATTTGATTAGGCTGGATCTTGACAATTCTGCTGCATGGAAATGGCTTGTTTCTTTGCATGCTTTTATGATGGTAGCCATGTTCTCCAACTGGAACAAAACTTGGTGTTAGACTCAACTTGCCTATCCTAAGCTTTGAGTGCAACAAACCTATGATATACAAATAAAGATAATGCAGTAATTAAAATGCTTTGTCTTTTTTCTTCATCCAAAAGCAGAACGGAAATAAAGTGGGCCTTGCTAGTTTTCCTACAGCAGAGGGAGGTTTCCCTTTGCATTCCTGTGCTCAGGCTGCAGCATGACCTAGGCATTAGCATATGCTTCATGCCAATGAAGAAACAGTAAAAGAGTAGTTTTTTCCAGTGGAGAACTTCCCTTTGGCATCAGCACCCAGCTTCTTCAGATGCTGACTCACCTTATGTGTGATTGCTGGAGGGAGGGAGCAAACAGATGAATGGATAGACAAAGGGAGGGAGCAGATCTATGTTACCAGCATTTACAAAGAGGCTTGAATTCTGCAGGGCCAGTAAAAATTTGTAGCAATTTGAATAGGTGCAATGGGTCAGAGAGCCTTTTGTTGCAGGCATTTTTCAAACCCAGATAGAGGAGACTGTCCCAGTCCTAAAAAGTTCATAACCCCAAATAAAATTATCTTTTCACACAATGCTAGTGTAAAAAGAGCTGTGACCGCTTGCTGAGTGCCCCGCATATCTTGGAGAGCAGTTTGTGTCAGGAGCTGATTAAAATACAAGATGAGGCAGCATTGGTGCCGCCTGCCTGCTCTTCTAGTAGATCTCGGTGAATGGTTGAATTCACGCATCTTTTCCATCAGTGCTTGGAAGGAGTGTGTATTTTGGGGCTGAAGACTAAACGTTTACTGTTTGTTGGAGCCTTGAATGGCTGCCAGAGAGCAAGGCATTCCTTTGGCGTCCAGGAAACTGGCCCCAGGGCTGCAATTGGTTATTTTCAAACCAGACTCCTGGTCAAACCATCTGCTATTTATTACAAGAGCATTTTATCATATGCTGAAACTGTTCTTTTAGATTAATTGTATTCATAACAGGCTGCAGGTTCTTGGTGATCCAAAGAAAGTTTCTGGAGTGTCGGACTTTGGTAATTAAATCCAGGAATACTTGTGTGTGTCTGCAAGATACAGGATAGCCTGTTTAGTTGTACTTTGAAGTGGAGCTCACTGATGGGAAGTGAAACTAGGAGTTGTAGTTGTGATGTTCTTGGCTGATGCATGGGGAATGTGAAACACCTCAAAGCACTCTGAGAGCACTGCTTGGCAAGAGTATTCATGCGGGTTGTGACTTCCAAAGCTTTTGTGGTTGCAGCAGCCAGAGGCTGTTGTTTCAAGAGCTTCAAAACTCATTTGGAAGCCCTAATCTAGTTTCCAAGTGACAACTGTCATGTTTCAACCTTTTCCTTGTGAATGCTTCTTTTAGAGGGCATGGAAGTCATCACAAGCCCCATGCCAAGTCAGCCAAGCTCTTCGTAATATAGAAAATAACTACCTTAATTATGTCAGGCTTTACACATCTTTGGATTATTTCTCTAGAGATGCTGACCTGACATTGACCATCCAGTGGAAGTTTGAAGACCAGAGATTGGAGTAGATCCCAAAGGAACAAACTGGTAGAGCTTCCAGAGAGGCAGACTAGATGTACAAACAAAGCTGAGTCTTACTCTAAGGTTATTATTTAATTCAAAGTTATTTAAAATAATTAGTCAATGCAATTTGGTTCTCTGTCTAATTGCAGTATAGATGAATCTGAACCTTTACGGTGTGTGCAGTGTAATAATGGTCCTTTGAGACTCTCACTTTGTTGCTACTAGTTTAATCAGAATTAGTTACTTGAAAGCAACCCTCTGCGTACTACGTTCATTTATTAATGGAACAGTGTTCTGAGGCATGTGAGAGACATCTGAATAAAACAACTGAGTGGTTATGCGTGGTTATAAAAGATGCAGGGCTAAACTCTTCCATTGACCCAGGGACAGAGCATTACTCATGTGAAGAGAGTCCTATTCTCCCCTTGCATAGTTGCTTACAGATCATGAGGACTGTTCTGAATGGATAAGATAAGGGATGCATTGCTGCCTTGATACTATCAACGGGAAACTGAAGCACAATCTACTCTGTGTCATTTGACTGCTGTCACGGAAATTGTCAGTGACTGAGGCAGGAACTCAGTCCAGCTTTTCAGTCTTCACTGATGGCTTAAAATCCCTTTCTGTAGTTTGACTGAATTTCATTTAAATTATAAGCATATTTGAGGTCTTACTTTTTTGGTTTAGAAAGTATTGCATATAGTGTTTACTGCCTACTAATTTCGAAGGCAGTGTTACAAGCTCAGTAGATTTGCACTCAATACTAGAGCAAATAGTTCTACAAAGAACTCTGAAGCAAGCCTCAATACCTTATTATCTGCCATTTAATTTTGTTTGAGCTAGGGAGATGGTGTTTCTGCCCTTCATGTACTCAAACATGGAAGAAGGTGGTTTCTAGCTTTTATTTTAGTTCACAATATTTGCGTTTCAACTACTGTGTTTATTGATTGATAAATAATGCTTCAGCTCTCCATCTACTCTCACAGCACCTCCAATGCCAAGGTGCACAGCTTACAGGAAACTCTCCTGGATGGAGCACCCTGGAAGAAAATCTGTTGCGACGTTGCTTTACCTTTTGGGTATAGCTCACAACAAAAGAGAAAAGGAAGCACAGGAAGAATCCTATACCACATGACCCATATGTCCATGTTCTCCTTCCCCCTGTTTTTCAGAGGATGGTCTGTTTTCACATAAGCACATGGGTGGGCATGTTACAGCTCTGAATTTATAGACCTGGTGCCTAGGCCTGTTGATATCAGCAACATATCACTGATTTCAAAGATTGTGCTAGAAATGGCTGCAGAGCAAAAGAAACTTACTCTGAATGTAGTAACTAACTACAAGACAAACAGGAATGTACACCCCAGCTCTGAACAAAAGCAGAGAAAAGGACCTACACAGGAGAAAGAATTTTGATATTTTATCTATTTGATACTGTAGTTTGCCAGTGCTATTTCCTGCTGTAATGGGTTTACGTGGCAAGGTTTTGGTAGTGGGGGGGCCACAGGGGTGGCTTCTTTAAAAGTTGCTAGAAGC
>JAVKLA010000049.1:19564928-19581097 GCA_034782735.1 Sagittarius serpentarius | reverse complement strand
CTGTTCAATCAAGGAGGGGGAGTGAGAGAGCGGCTTTGGTGGGTACCTGGCGTCCAGCCAGGGTCAACCCGTCACACCTGCTATTTCATTCTTTGCCGACTATGCCACAGTTTACCATATGTTTTACGTACCCGTCTTAGACTGCAATTGATCTATTTTTCTTATCTTGCAAGGTGGTGGATGTTATTACTGGACTCCAGGGAAAGACCAAGGAAGTAAAAAGCAGCAGCAAGAACAGGTGAAGTATCCATGAAGGTATGGTCCATCTGTTGTCTTAAATAACTGTAGTCTGAAAATGTTTTCAATCTTTAAATCCACAGCCTGTCAGCAAACTGTCTGGACTGAATGTTCACAATCTGAAGGAAATATATAGCTTTTGTTTTATTTATCACTTAACTTGGATATGTGTTCTATATAATATGAAGCATCTGTTGTCGTAGAGCTCATTAGGTATCAGTAGCTTTATTGGTCATCTGTTGGTAAGGTTCTTTTTACGTTGTGATCCATGAGATTGCCCCCTGGAATGGATGGAAAATTCCCACTGATCTCCACGGGAGGGACCTGCAAAGGACTGCAACCGCTTCCTGGCTTCCTGAGTGGAGAGCAAGCAGCAACAGTTCTCAGAAACAATGGGAGACAGAGTTGTGTTCACAGTCAACAAAGCAGAATGCTTACCCTAATAACTGCCTACGGTTAATGTGCAGAGTGGATAAGATGAGGCTTATTAGTCTTAAGCATAAGATTAACACCTTGAAAATAGCACAGGCAACTGGTGTATCTGCATCAGGAGAGAGGCAGGGCTGTGGTGATCCTGCCAGGACTGGAACCCAGATCTATCGCAAAAACAAAGAAAGGACCCAGTGCACAAGCTTAGATCCTGAAGACGTATTGGCTGAAAGAGTCTAGAGAGGAAAAGAGTATCAGGATGTGACTCTTACTATTTTGAAAGTTACCTGATCTTTCCAAGAGTTTCTCTCCATCGAAGTAATGTGCATGTTTTGGAAGTTCAGCTAGCTTCTCAGCTAGGCTTGTTCTATAAAAGGTGGGGAATTTCTTTTCTGTGGAAGAGAGCACATTAGGAGTGTATCTGGGTGTGCCTGAGTTAGTATCTGTGCGTGTGTGCATTGGCAGCTTTTGTAAGTTAAAGCAAATTTATCCTAGGCTGGGATATCAGAATAATGCTGATTATTTGCTCCCAGCTTTTTTAAAAAGCCTGAAAGGTGTTTAAAGGCATGCCCAGAATCCAAGCAATGGTATCATTGGGTGCACACTGACAGGCAGCTAAAATATGTCAAGCATTTGGGGTGGGCAGAATTAGCACACATTCCAGTCACATCAGCTCTGCTGCAATTAACCTTTCTTGATCCTTACACGTATCAGTGGGCAGGAAGCCTTCATGGTCCCTCACTGCCAAGGACACCAATTTATCTAGTCACCTGTGCTGAACATTAATCCAAGATCTTTTTACCACTGAATCCATTCCACTGAGAACCTCCCACCATCACCTCCCCAAATTTCCCAGTGTATAAGACTATTTACCAAGGTCAAGGTATGACACCTTTGCCAGTTGTGATCATTTTAAAAATCGGAGATTAACCTGGAAAATCTTACCCTGGTGAGCAATACCATTTAAATGAGACTGCTTAAATCAGGAGTGGTGGCAGATTTTCATATGTCTTGTCTGATATATGAAAACGAGTTTTCCAGTTTGCATCAAGTAATGAAAAGGGACAACTATTAACATTAGCAAACTTTCCCTTATAGGAAGTATTTCCACTAGCAGAGAAAAATGAAGTCAGACTGGAGAATCAAGCCTGCTATTTGAAACAAAAATTGTGTGGTCTGGGCTGGCAAGCCAAAGATGTGAATGAGCGTCCTCATTTGCTAGGTCTTCCCACTCTTTTGTACTAACAATGCATAGTTGGTGGTGGTGGGGAATCATCCCTTAATTTTAGAAGACAAAAACTTTCCTCTTGAGTGTGTCTCTATACCCACTAACTACTCAGGAGCAAATTGCTGTGGTCGAGCACTGAACAACATGGCAAGGTGCGTGTGCAAGAAGAAAAGAGGACGCATTCCAGTAAAGGGAAAGTATGTGCTCTGTTTGAAGCAAGATGCCTGGACTTAAATACTCAGATTTTAAATTATTGTCCGGAGAGAAGGTGAGCTGGGTTTTGCATGGTTACTTGTTTAAAATAAGTAAATGCCTTGCCCAGTGAGCCATACCAGATTTTCCAAGGCATATAATCTAATCCTGGTGGTACATGTTTGCTTTCTACTTGAACTAAGAACCGAGTGTGATTTCGATTGACCACTAGATGGCAAATTGTTACAGTAACCTCAACAGTTATGTTTTTCGTATTGCAGTCTGCATCCAGGGTTGCTGCGTGACATCTTGTTGTCATTAAGCTAGTAAAAACACTGATTAGGAGCAAACCATAACTCAAAAAATAAAATGAATCCCTGTCAACTGACACCTGTTCCCCAGGAAGTAATAGCTGAGTCAGGATGCAGAGGATTAGAATTCTTTCAGATTTCCAAACCAGTGGGATATTTGTTTTCACATGTAATTATGCCCATTTTGTGACTGACTCAACTCTTTTTTGTTCCCTTAATATTTGTCATTTTTTTCTCTTTTATATATGTATATATATTCCATTACCTAAGGCATTGCATTTGCACAAGGTTTATTAATCAAAGATTTTGAAATGTTCTAGAAACATAAGTAGCAAAGATTCACAAGATCTAATATGAATGAGTGAACCATTTTGTCTTTCAGAAAAGGGATGCAGCAATGGATGAAAGATAAATCTGACAAAGGCCTATCACACACTGGCCATGAGCACAGGTAAGGGGGCAAGCCCCAATATTCCTGCATTCTTCTTATTTCCCTCTCCTTATCACAACCCTGTTGCCACCAAGTGGAATCTAACCAGCTTCATCTGTCTCTGCCCCTGCCCAGTTGTGCTTGGCCAGACCCTTCCCTCAGGAATAACCCCACAGAAGAATTACATGCTCTTGGCTCATTGTTTAGTTTGGCGATTATTTTTTTTTGAGGGACCAGGGAGAAAGGGGGCTGGCAGTCTGGCTGGAGTTTTGTAGTCAGGTCTCCGTTCCTTGCAGGCAGGTCCTGCTGTTCTTGGCACTTGTCATGGCCACATCCTCTGCTGGTTTTAGCAACTCTCTTCCTATTCTGCAAGTTCTTTTCTTTGCTCTTTCAGCTCAGAGGCAGTAAGACTCATGTGGCTTGGCAGTTCCCACTTAATTTAATTTTCTGAGGGTGTGTATAAAGAGAGGAAGGTGATTCAGACCTATTGAATGGGCACCTCAAGTTGCTGCAGCTGTTTCTTGTTGGATAGAAAAGCAGATGTAGCATAAAGTACACCCTTTTGTGGCTATGCTCAGAATGGGGAAAGCATCCTTTGAAAATCACTTTGTAATTGCTGGTACTAGGATTAGAGCTGGTGTGAGGATATAAAGGAGGGTAGAGGGGTAAAGCAGTGCAATGAGTTTTTCTGAGAAGATTTTTGTAATTCAGATAGCTTCCAGGACAGCCCAGACTGTGAAGGTAGTTAAGGCCTTTATCTGTTTGCAGGCTGTAAATCCTGCCTGGCACTTCCCAGGTAGGACACAGTACATCCACCCTTCCCATACATACCACGATAGTGATGATGGCAGCTGCTGGGGAGTTTCCTGTTTCTCCTGCTGGCACCATTGTACAGATGGTCATGTAAGGATTGTTAAGGATTTAAAAATATGTTTAAATTGAGACATAAGGACATCAAGGCTTGAGCCAACAATGGTAGCCAATAACCTTTTCCATCCCTTGTGATAGGAAGCAGAGGCTGTTTTCACCTAGAGAAGCTCCCCGATTCAGAAATTTGGCCTGAGCGCACTGGGAGGTGTTTGACAGCAGCACATTAAGCAATGTCCCTGGGTGCAATATACTGAGAGTTGAGCCAGGGCACTCTGCCACCCATTCCTGATAAGTTGAGCCCTTTAACACCAGGGACTGCGAGGGGCTTGTTCCATGCTCTCAATGAGATAAGCTGCCATCCACGCTTCACAAGACACTCCGATCTGCCAAGCCGCTCTGAGAAAAACTGGGAGATGTGCAGCATGATTTAAAGCACGTTACAGACTCCCCTGAGCTACAATCCAAAATGTGGGGGTCTCGCTAATTAAAAGTGATGGACTACCAGGGGTGTGGGATCCTTCAGATAGGGGAGTGTTTGTGCATAGCTTACAGGTGTTAAACAGCTGTGAAAGAGAGAACTACAACACAAGAAGAATGATAGAGCTAGCAGTACTAGAGTCTAAAAGTGGCAGATTGATTAAAAATTCTCCCATTAAAATGTATTTTGATATCCTGAGCCTCACAAGTGTAAACAGTACCTGAGAGAGACTAGTGTCTGTATGTGTATGCTACCACTAAAATGGTCTCAAACTGATGTGACAGCTAATCAGAAAACAGTCTCTGTATCAGGTAAGTTTCCTGGCTGTAAAGATATTTGCATAGAGCTATTACCTATGGACTCTCATTTTCCCTGCCTGTTGCGATTTTATTTTTTTTAAAGCTGCCAATATAGTCATATTTTTGGTATGCTAGTTAAATTTGGAGAGCAATTAGTCCTTCAGTTTGTTGGTCTTGGATATATGCAAGACTTTTTCAGGTGAGGAGAATTCAGCAATTGTCTTGCGAACTGAGCTATTAACAGCATTTGGTCAAATTCCTTGGTAATGCTAACCAATACATAAGTATTCTGAATGTCCTGAACAATAAAGTTGCAGAAGACAGACTAAGAGGACCAGACCATATTTGGAAGTTTTGCTGCAATCGAAGCCAAAATTAATGAGATCTATACAGTTTCCCTTGAAAAAAAGATAAAAAAGATGAAATTTGATACTCAGTTGCATGGCAAACATAAATGAGAGAAGCTGCTGACAACCCTACCTTATCCAGTATAATTGCAGTCATCAAGTTACAGAAACTGAAATGTAATACATCTTAATCTTTGAATTTTTAAGGCTGTACTTAAACACTGAATCAATCTATTCTACTGCTACATACAACTTGCTTTCCCTTTTTGATCCCAACCCTAACATCAAATAAACAGAGCAAATATTAGACGTGCTTGTCTAATTTTTCCTCATGTTTTGTTGATAGGATTACAAGCTGTTGGCTTAGTAATTACCACCTCGTGCTGAGACACTGACTAACACTGCCAGAAAATACTCTGTTTCTGCTTAATACTCAAGTTGTTAATTAAATAATTTCAAGCTATTAAAATTGTCAACAAAATAATTTCTGGTGAACAGAGCCTGTTTTCTTCCAACCCATTGTTCAAGATGAAGTTCTAGTTCTAAAACCAAAGACAAGACACATTTAGTAATTGTTCCCAAGAACTTTGTTCTTCTAGGGCTGTGGGAATATTTAAATGGAGTTCTCATTAAGGAAAAGAATGATATTCCTTAAACAGCCTGCTTGGACATATAGTTGACAAAGAAAGAGGAACAATTTTGGAGATTTCCGTGAAGTTTTGTTCAGGAGTCTTGCTTTTATCAGTGTCACTGAAACTGCTCAGAGTTGCCTGAAGTTTAACACTCGCATGAATACCAAAGCTCCATAAAATAACTAGATGATGAGAGAAGGAATTTCAAAAATGTAAAATTAAAACTTTCTCTTGACCTTTTTCTGTTAAACTGTTCTGTGAAGCAAGTATGATAAGAAGCCTGCAGAGTCAAAACTCCTGGTATTAAAACAGCGTGCCTATTGTGCTGTTCATTAGCACTACAGTACAATCACATTCTGTGTGAAGATCTCAAATTGTAATTGATTTAATTTTGACCATGTCTCACCAAGTTTGAATTGTCAGACTGAATTAATAAATTGTGTGACCGCTAAGGGTATTCCATTTTAAATGACCTTTTAATATTAGTTAGGGCTTCCATCTGTGTGGAGGCATGTACTTGAGATAATGGGAGTGGAAACAAATCAGATTTCTTCAGACATCTCCCATCCCATAAATGATACAAGCAAATATTTAGCTTACTGCTCCCAGAAATACTTGTGTTAAATGTAAGCATTTTTATTGCCTGTGTTAGTTCATTTTGAGGCCTAGCAGGAAAAAAGACAGGTTAAATGCTGGAATGTACAGAAGCAGATGGAAAGCAAGGGCCTGCTTTGCCTTTCTAATGTAAGGATATAAGAATTTTCTGCATATCATTCTCTGACTGCAGGACTGAACTATGTACTTGAGTGCATGCTAGAAATTTCCCGATTAAATACAAAGCCAACCCCATCACACTAGAAAATGGCAGCTCTTCCAAATAACTGCTTGGGGAATGAGCACGCAGGGAGCTGGGACTCATAGCAACAATGAGGCCATGAGCTTGCAGTGAATTTGCTGCACATGACTGACAGGACACTGACAGAAAGGCAATGTCCAGCTATTCCCAGCTCTCTTCTTTCTGTTTCAGTTGCTCAGGCTTTGCGCTGGCTTGAAAATATCTGCTTATCACTCTTTATCTGTACGGCCGCATGGCCAATGACCCGCAGCTGAGACCAGGTTGCACTAGCACAAATGCACACTGATGGACTCCCTTTGAGAGCCTGGAGCTTTTGCCACCTGAGCAGGAAAAAATGAAAGAGGAAAGGGAATTGCCCGTGGTAGTGCAGGTAGTTTTTGTGCCCTGCTTGTTAGTACATTCCCCATCCTTTTCACTTGCCTGGAAAGAGCTGATGAAGAAGACGTGCTGCTGGCTTCCCATATAAAGCTATTGATGCGCATTTTAGTGTTGTCTCTGCGTCAGAAGGAGGTTGCTCTATACAGTTTAAGTAGTTCCCTGCCCTTGTGGCTGCACAGTGACTTTCCTTCTCCCTGTTTTCTTTTCTTTTTCTCAGTCATGCTGGTTGCTTTTTCATTAAGTACTATCTTTTCATTTTCCAGTGACACCTGAAATCAGAATAGGGAGCTGCTGGGAACAGCCCATTTATGGAAAGGAAATCCAGAGCAGCCATGAACCGAGGCATACAGGAATAAGGACTTAGACAGATGCAGGAATGGAAACTAATTTTAGTTATTCCACTGCAAGCTCATCACACTGTCAGTGTCACACTCTTCTTTATCTCCCATCTCACATCCAACAGTTACCTCATGCCATAGCTATCTCCTGACAGAGACCATTGTGGGGCATTTTTGCAATAATTTCATCCCTGTATTTTGGAAAACTTCAAATCGCATGCTGTGATTGTTGCTAGAGCACATTAGCTTGCATCACTCTCCTACTTCCCTGAAATGGCATATACATCTGTGGTGTCCTGATTAGAGAGCAGCCTTGAACTGAAATCCCTGCACTTATACAGCGTTTGAAAAGGATTTCAGGTTTGCCCAGTATGAATTTTTAAAATTTCTCAATAAGATGTCTTGCTGTTTATTCAGTCTGAATGTTGAGGTTTGATCCAAGCATTGTGATAGAGGTGTCTCATGCCTCCTCACACTGTGCAGTGGAAAAATATGTGGGGTTTTTTTCAGACTCATCTGAGTGGTTTTGAGCGCTGATTAATGTCACCAAAGGCACTCCTGTTCTTCCATTAAAACACACCCTTTATTAATGCTATATAACTTACAGGCAAAAGCAGTCATGTAGCTAAGAGTGACAGCTCTGCATCACATAGAAAAGACTCAGGCTTGACATTATTTTTTTCTCTAAGATTTTAGCACATAAACAAAGGTTCCCTTGTGCTATAATGCAAATCCCTTGCAGGAGCAGGATGGGATAGGATATTGCCTTGTGGTGAAGCAGGACATTGCATTTTGAGTTCTGGAAATTGAGGCACAATTGCTGGCTCTGCTACTATGTCCTCTGCTACCTTGGGCAAGTCACTGATAAATTTTCTTCTATGAAACTGGGATGCATCCCTTTGCTGCCCTGTGTGTCTCTTTACACACGGTGTGTGTTCTTGGGGGATAGGATTTGTTTCTTCTCTCTTGCCCATGCAAGCATCTAACTGTGCTGCTGACAAATAAGCATAAAACTTAAATGAAAATTGTAAAGCTCTTTGAAATAATAGGATACTGGAATGTTTGATGCTTGTTAGGCTTACTGTCTCACCTGTCCTAAATATGGGAATTCAAAAGTGTAGTTTGAAGATCTGTAAGAAGGGTCTCCAAAAGCCCATAATGGATGCAAGTCCTTCCCCTGTGAAATCTGAAATGAAATGCTCTTACCTCCACATTCCAGCCACACTTCTACTTGTGATATTTATATTCATATACAAGCAGGGCAGGCAAAAATTTAATATCTCCTCCCCCTCCAATAGATTATTTAATTTAATATTTTTTCATCAAATATTTAAAGAAAAAAAAAAGAACTCTAAGGAATATTTTCTTTTCAGTAATGCTTCTGTATTTAAACCAAGAACAATTGTTTTCCTCTACTGAAACCTTAATCTCTTTGGGTTTGCTTGATGGTGTTTTCTGAGAGATACTTTCAATAGAATCCATTAAAAACAATCAGAGAAAAAGAAAAAAAAAATAGAAAAAAGGAAACATTTTTGTTCATGTTTTAAAAAAAGCCTCATGTAATAACAATCTAATTATATATCTTAATTAAATTTAAGGTATGGACTACTGAACCAAAACCCACCTGAGTTTACACATGGAGAAATTACATGTGACATAACTAACTGGCATACTTCCTTTTTATTCGCTGAGGAACTATTCATGTCCAGAAAGCCCAGGACATATAAGCAAACATCACTTACTTTCTCCTGGGAAAGGTTCCACATCCCAGTCTGCTCTGAGTGTGTTAGTGAGAGCAGGTGTTCCTCTGTTCTGAAAAATCAGACTAAGGAAGGGTGAGGATGCTTAAAAACCACTTCACATTCTTTTTCCCCACTTCCTCTCACCCAGAGGAGCATCACACCCTTTCGATCTTGTGTATCGTCGACCTTGACACTTCGTAAAGCCCTGCTTCACTTTCTAGCCTTTCAGCACCAAGCTTGCTTCACACATTCCTACTCAAACC
The DNA here is from genome assembly GCA_034782735.1 of Sagittarius serpentarius. Taxonomy (NCBI): domain Eukaryota; kingdom Metazoa; phylum Chordata; class Aves; order Accipitriformes; family Sagittariidae; genus Sagittarius; species Sagittarius serpentarius. Next base: position 19,572,067 of record JAVKLA010000049.1, on the reverse strand, counting down.
CGTGCTCTTCTGCTGCCTCTTGACAGAAGAAGCCGTGGAGGCATCAGCTTGGAGGAAGTTGTGGGGTGCCTGAGATTAGAGTCTATTTTGGAGCCCCACAATCTTCAGGACTGACCCTTTCGACAAGTGAGCTGTTCCCAGGAGTTGCTGCATAGCCTTGGCTACCACTGTGTCAACTGGACTCATGTTCATGCTCGATCTGCTTAATGCTGTGAGTAGGAAAGTCCTCTCTCTGCTCTCTGGGCTGATTTTCCCTTCCAGTTCTTACCATAGCATAAGAATGGAGATTGTCCAACCCATAGTGCCACCTCCACCAGAAGTCAGCTCCGACAGGAAGCGCAAAATGTTAAATAATTAAACAGTGCTGTATACATGCTGAACGTTGTTCCCTAACACTGCCAGGTTCAGTGCAGAGGCTTAGGTTTTCCTTAGCTATGTTTTCCCATGTATGACAGCAAATTAACTAGGGAAACAAACACAAACTTTCCTAGGAGTGAGGGCCAAGAGACCTTTCTGTAACTCTGCCTGCTTGATGCACCATTTATTGCTAATGAAATGGGGTCATTGTTTATGCTACAGATTTAATAATAAATAAACAGGGATGCTTATTAATGTTCCCTCTCCAGCTACCTCAGTTAATCTATTTAGCACAGATTTCCTGAGACCAATTTCCTTTCTAGGCTACTTATTGTGCATGTAAATTGCAATGCATGTGAAAAAAAGGACAAACCTCTTCATTTCAGTTACATGAAATAAAGCCCTTCTGTTAAACAATTTAATTCAGAAAAAAAATGCATGTGTTAAATTCATCAACCTGCAACCTAAGGAAACAGGAAGCTCCTTTTATATCAGATGTACTCTATGGGTATTCCTCATCTGGCAAATCCCCAGCAGGATCTAAATTGAATAAGTTAGGAAACTCAGCAAAAGCCAGTTTGTATATAACACAGCAGGCTGCATTGCCCTTCAATATGCTATTGTTCAAGGAGTTACCAGAACAAGAGCGGAAACGCAGAGACAGTTGGAATGTCTGAGCAGTAACTGTGTTCCTAATGAGCCACTGAATCGAGATGACACATTTGTGGGTTAGGAAATTTATGTCAGATCACTGTGCGCACACTACTTTTTACTTTACGTATTTATATTTACAGGGTGTGAAATTACAGATTCATAGAAAATATGTCTGGACTTAGTAGGGCTTAGAGAGGTCACTAGCCCAGCCTCTGCTCCAAGGCAGTGTCAGCGCTGCTTTTGTCACTGCCAGAGCAGTTAAAGTAATGCTGTTCAGTTTTGTCACCCAGCAAACTAGAGTTGCACAGCAACCTAAGTTTTAATTCATAGGAAAGTGGAGTGAGCCAAGAAAAGCTCCTCTGGCTCTAGAATTGTTCATCTGGATTAACAGAGTAACAGAGAGAAGAATTTCACTCCGTGTCTGATTAAGGGCCAGGTGCAGTCCTCAAAATAGCCAGTGCGTTCATAGTGAGAAAGGAGGCTCCGCTAAAAACCTCAGAGCCCTACAAATGCTAAAGAAATCCTTTTAAATTCAAAACCTTCAGCTCTAAATCTCATGGAAAACCCCAGACCCTCAGAAAGGAGTCATATAATACCATAGATCCTGGTGCTTACAAACTCTGCAAGGCGTATGTGCGTGCTGTTGCCTGTGCAGTCAAGCCATTATTCATACTTGTCTGAGAAGGAAGACCTGACGTGACCAAGGACTGACGATAAGGCCATATGCTGTGAAGTGCTGAGAAGGTTCAGCACCTGCTGCCTTCCAGCAAGCAGCAGCTCTTACATTGTGCTTCTCTCGTTGATTTAACAATATCTGCGTTTATATATATGAAATCAGTGCATTTCTGAAATTAATATTTAAGCACAAAGAGGGAAACCACTTCTGTCGGTATTGTCGCTCTCATGATTAAATCTACTACCTGCACAGCTGGCTGTGACAAGCCATCCAGAAGACCTTCCTTTACAGTAGCCACTATTGTGCTGCATGAAAGAGTTAAGGCTAAGTCTATTCTCATGGTTTTTAATGTTAATGTCACTTCCTGTGGCAGTAAGGACCTTAGTTCAGCATAGTCAGGTGATGAATCACCAACAAAAAGAACATGGTGCTTTTCTTTTAAAGTTAATTAACAGAAGTGACCCTGAACTGAGCTCCAAAATTTCCCTAAGTTTTCTGTGCTTAACTCTGGAAAGCCACAATATTCAGAGATAAGTATTTGATAAGGCTGCAGAGGATTTATAGATAAACTTGCACAGATAACTAGGAACTCCACAGTGGGGTCTAAATTAATCTTCCTAAGCTCAAATACCTACTTCTAATGTAGTGTAGCAATAACAGAGACCTTGATAACGTAATTTGCTTCTGTTGTCAAGTTCCCCATTTAGAAGAAGAAAAGTTGAATAAAATGAGGTTAAAAGGCCATGCTAACATCTGGCCCCATGGCATCAATACTGCACATGTTTTTCACAAAGATACTGATATTTAAGAAAAAAACAGAGGACGAATTTATAACTGGCATGGCTTGAGTATCTGGAGTTCGCTGGAGTTGTGGCCATTTGTGCCAGTAATAGATCTGGACCATTGAATAAGGAAGAAAGTTGCAGAGATGGGGTAACTAATCAATGGATGTGCTTAGCCATAATGGAAGAGCAGAGCCCAGCAAATTCAGCAGATCAGTGGTGGTTTAGTCTTTGGGTCAAGTTCTTAGTGCTTGCAAGGAGAAAATCTGCAGTAGTCATGAGAAGAAATGCCTCTTTATCTTGAGTGCTGGACCAGTGGGGCAGAGGAGCTGAGCTCTGGCTCTGTTGCCAAAACAAGAGCACTTTGAAAAGTCTGTGGAGAATGAGGAGATTTCGGTGGACGATGTTATATAAGAATTAGACCAATTTTTGCATGCACAATGCTCACATTTTCTTGAAATTTGCACACTAAAGCAAAAAGGGCCACTAAGTAATTTTAGCATATCTTTTTGGTAAAATCATTTCCATATTCCCCACATTGTGCCTCTGAGCTATTTGAACTGATGCAAAGGTGAAGTCAGAGTAGTCTGTTGGTCTTTGTGTGTTTTCAGTAGTTTTTAGACAGCCTCTTTGGCAGTGCTGTGACTAAATCAAGAATAACTGTAACCTGCCAAGTCACATATATAACATAAAGAAGGAAGGAAAGATCTTCTGAACTACTTGCAAATATTCCAGTCCTCTCTGTTTCTGAGTGTTTACATGGCACGCAGCACTGAGTGCTAGCATTCAACTAGTGTTAATGTTTAGATCAGGAAAGAGTGGTTTATAGTGAAAATAAGCGCTGAGTGGGGGGAAAAAAAGTCCTTTATCACAAACTGTGTGGTGCCAATGCAGGTGTATGGTGCCTCCATAAAAAAATTGAGGGCCAGCTTTACAGGTCACGCTCCGGCTCTCATTCAATCTCTCTTGAAAGCACTCTTTCCAGCAGAGTTCTTGCAAATTATAGCTTTATAGTTGCAGTGTGAGAAATTCTCACTCATCGTGAGCTCATCTGCTCCTTTGCATTCAGGGCCTTGTAACTTCAGTATTGTGGTAGTACCTACAGCTCTTCTCCCATGCTGTGTGCTGTTCAAGCACAGAAGAATGGAACTTTTCCCGAAGAAGTTCCTTTGTAAGTGTAATGTAAAGACTTAGCTCTAAAATAGTTTTGAAAAGGGCAGAGTTGTTACCTTAAGGGAGCTATTGTTTGCCCTTGGTGTGAAATTGATATGTTTGGATAGAGGGTCTGTAGTATTTACATGTTAGCTTGAAATCTGCGTGTATGAAAGTTGTTCACGCACAGCAAAGGAAGTCAGCTACCAGGAGGCAGAAAGAAAGGGCAGTTTCTGTCTGAGGAGAAACTTGTCCTATCTCCAAGTGTCCTAGCGCAGAATGTTTACAAAACGCTCATTAAGGGAAAGGGGATTGTGAGATAGCAACAAATCTGGTGAACAGCTTACACTACATGAGATAAGAGAGGCAAGGCGACCATAGAAGAGAGCAAGCCATATCCAATTACCGAGACCTGGTTTTGGGGAGGGGGAAGGGGGAGACAGACAGGACGGATCACAAGTTTCAAGACAAGAGCTTCCAAACTTGTCATCTCTCAGTGACACAAGCCGTGTACAACCCAGGGGATAAAACCGCCACTTAGCCCACACGAGAGCTAGAGCTTGTTGAGTGCAGTTGGAAGCTTGAGCGAAGTCATGGATTCTGTAGTCCTCCAGCTGTGGGCTGTCCTCTGTCTCTTGATTCACCTTGCCACTTGCAGTCCCATCCTGAGCTTGGAGCACTCTTCCTTGGAGGAAGACGTGCCTCTTTTCGACGAGATTCTCTCCGAGCAGGATGGTGTTGATTTCAACACGCTCCTTCAGAATATGAAAAATGAGTTTTTGAAGACGTTGAACCTCTCTGACATTCCCCTGCATGAAACGGCCAAGGTGGATCCGCCAGAGTACATGCTAGAGCTGTACAACAGGTTTGCCACTGATAGGACATCTATGCCATCTGCAAATATTATTAGGAGCTTCAAAAATGAAGGTAAGATACGGGCATCTCTAGGAGAAGTAAATAGAAATGAGCATCTCTATAGTCAGCGTGAAATGTATTTACCAGGCACAGAGCATGAACCGCTCTAGGGGAAAAAAGGCCTTTCAGTGAGGATGGCATTGGAAATAGGCAGCTAACACTGCATGTACCAGGGTTACCCAGATCCCACTCCTTGTGAGGTAGATCCCTTGTCCTTTGCTTTTGAGACTGTAAGGTTTTGGGGGAAGATGTTTCCTTAATGTTTGGGCAGCAGCAAGTATATTTAGGTGCATCATTTTTATTATCCTCATAATGACACACATCATTTGCAATTACCTGATTGATTTTTCAAATGGATACCTTAAGTAATATTTGAAATTAAGGCAAGAAATGTTTTTACACACTGTTCAAAGATACAATATTTTCCTATTATGAGCTTAACCAAATATGGCTTTCTGTTAATATCCTCTCACTCTTGATCCTCATGGGATTTGTAACATTGTCTTCCTTTGGCATCTGAGCCCGGTCCAGCAAATACATAGAAATATGTGAAAGAGTGTTTTGGATAACCCTTAGGTTTTACTTTGGAGGACTAGAATATTTCCTATTAAAAAAAACCAAAGAAAGTAAACATACAAAAAAACAAAACCAAAAAACTGAAGAAGCCTAGTTGTGACCTTAGGTAGTTTCCCTATGTTTCTGCTTCAGCATTTCCTCTCAGTTCAGTGAGGACGAGATGAGAGTTTCAGTGCTAACATTCAATAGTTTGTCAATACCTGTTTGCACCAATACAGGTTTTATGTTAAAAACGTTTCTCAACCAAACAATTCCAAATATCGATTACTCCACTTGGCAAATACCAGTGCTTTGATTTGTTTTAACTACTTGGGGGCACATGCAACTATTCAAACTGCTGTGGGACTTCTATCATCCTTTGCTAGTCTAATTAATGAAGTATAAAGTCATTATTGCTTTTTCTCTTAACATTTGCAATTCTGAAGTGATGAACTATAAGCAGAGGCTACGTGCAAGTCATTTCAGTTTTCCAGTGGAGTGAGATGCAAGGAGAGAATGCAAAAGCTCCATTCTGCTCTGTCCTTCTCCCAGGCCCAGGCACTCTTTACCAGCAATATGTTTCTGGTTTGACGAGGCACTACATTGTGGTTTAAATCTTCTTTACATATTCTTTCCTCCAGTGTGGAGAAATTTATTGAAGGGTTGATGGCAAACCAGTTACACCCACTGGTGAGCAGTCACTCATGTGAACAGCTGTGCTTGTCACTGCTCACCAGCATAAATGAAGACATACACAGAAATGCATATTGTTCTTTTCTCATTTTGCACTATCCAGAAAAAATAAATGGGATAAAATTTGCCAAGTACAGTGTGCTAAAGAATGAAATACCGTGTGGTTTAGTGACGTAAATCTGAAGTCATTCCACTGGCAAACTTGATACTCTTTCAGGTTTGCAGCATTGCAAATGGTACAGACTGACCTTTTGCCAGTGTAATACATGAGGGGTTTGCAGTTCTGTGCCTTTCTGTAACCATGACATGCGATGACTGTTTCATCACTGCAGAAGTTCTGCACCAGTTGGGGTAAACTTGGCTTAACTTTCTGTCATTTCAGTATTTATGTTACCTGTTCCAATCCAAAACGGCAAGATGTGAAGTGATGCTACTGATGTTAAGACAGCTTCGTAAACACATGCAGTTAGAGGAACTATGCGATTAATGTTTGGTTTGTGTCTTGAAAGTCTGTATAACTAACTAAGAGCCATCCATTTTATGCTGAAGAGCTCTTTTCATAGAGAAATTAATTATTTGCAATGATCAGGACAGTAGAAACAGATCATACCATGGAATTTCTTTGTTCACCTGCCTACTGAAAATTGGCAGTAATGGTAGTTTCATTATTATCCATTAAATCCTGTATTAAATTTGTTATATGAACATTACAGAAATACAACATGCTGCATGGCTGGAATTAGCTCTTTATTTTAAGCCATGGACCGTAACATCTCCATTGTAAATGGGGCTGTAATCAGTTCTTAAAACTTGAATAAAGGTCTTCAGGGAAATTTTTCTTTTCCTATGGACTTCAGATCTCCCTTCCTGACCCTGCTAGGGCTGTACTGGTAACAGTAGGAGATACTTCGCTCTATAGACTTTCTAGCTAAAGCACAGAGTCACATCCTGACTTAGAAATAAACACTTCTTATGCCCTGATAGCACTCACCTAGCTGCTTACATATGGTGTGGCCTTCCTCTGCCTCCTGGTGAATTACTTGTGCTCATCTTCTATATGGTCAGGTGGCGTTTCTCCACCCTGTCATTATATGTAATCACTGGAGACTTGCTTTAGTGTATCAAGGTCTAGGAAATCCCAAAGATTACTTCCAGTATGGAGGTTATAGCTAAGCTTGAATAGCATTGTCTTTCAGCTCACTGTCTGCTCCTACCATGATGCTGTGCGGAGCATATTCAACTCCCACCTTTATCGATTGACAGGTAGGGAAATGCAAGTAGAACCACCCCTCATTTTTTTATTTGTGAACAGATGAAAGTGCAAAATGGGGGGGGGGGGGGGCGCAAAACGCAGG
>JAVKLA010000049.1:19500304-19564918 GCA_034782735.1 Sagittarius serpentarius | reverse complement strand
CCCCCCCCCCCCCCACAAAAAGGCAGGTGCTTCAAAACTGAAATTAAGTAGGCCAAGCCACGTGCTTAAGTTAACTGATTGCTCAAGTGCACTGACGGAGCATGGCCAACGCTTGCAGCTTTCTCAGTGTAATTTTTCTACAAACATATCAAAATTGGAGAAGTCAGAGATGAAGATAGTAATAGGTTGCAAGTAGCTTGCAGAAATGTTACCCATAGTCCCTATGTGCTAATCTGTCTTCTGAGTTACAAATAGACAGCAGAGTAATTCAGAAACGAATATCCAATCATTAGCTAAGATTCCTGCATTGTGTGAAGAAATGCATATTGCCTGTGTATAAACAAACAATGCAGATAGGACAGACAGCCTGACTGACAAGCAGATATTATGTTCTTCTTATATGTTTTATTAACTAAAGCTGCCAAAAGTGGCTGGCTGAGTACAGCTGTTGGACTGCTCACTTGAAGCCCATTCCGTGGCAGGATTTCTGTTGACTGGCAGCTTGCACTGGACGTTCACCACCTGCTCTTCCTAACCAGAAGCCTTTACATCTTCCAGAGCAACTTTTCCTCCCTTAGTGCTTCACCCTTTCAGTTTCTGAGGGATGCTTCAGCAGAAGGGAATACTTGCTAGCACAGAAACGCTAAGCAGACACAGATACAGCCTGCTGTTCTTGCGTATGCAGCTTATATGTTGGCCATCTCATGTTCACTCCAGTGCCATATCCTTCTTCCCTGCCTCTCCTACACCAATGAATGTTTTTCCTCATTTATTAAATAGTTGCTGTGCAGCAACCTAGAAGTGATTTGTATTTCAGTATTAGGCAAAACTTTTTTAATATGTAAGCCTTCCAGGTGATAAGGAAGACCCTGGAAGGTATGGAGATAGATAGAATCTATAAATCCAGTTTTACAGTCTTTAGTATGTCTGGGATCTTGCTGTCCTTAGACATCTAAAATAAAGTCGGCCTTTTTTCCAAGTACGGCTTTGGGAAATGATGAAAAAACACTCTCTTGGAACTGTTTGACTGAAACCAAGCAATGCAAAACATGTCAGATGAACTTCAGTGCATGTGTTGCTGGATGTATTGACCCTTCTAAAATATTTGATCTTTGTCATTTCCAGACTTGGCTTCCCACCCTATTGGTGTTACAGGAATTCGGAAATACCCTCTTCTATTCAATGTTTCCATCCCTCACCACGAAGAAATCACCATGGCAGAGCTGAGGCTCTACACCTTGGTGGAGCGGGACCAAATGCTCTATGATGGGCTTGACCGGAAGGTCACCATTTTTGAAGTGCTGGAAAATGACCATATGGGGGTAGGAGAAGAGAGAAAGACAGTGGCATTGGCATCCAGGCAGATCTATGGCACAAGCAGCGAGTGGGAGAGCTTCGAGGTCACTGAAGCCATCAGGCGTTGGCGAAGAGCAGGGCTGACCACGCACCGGCTGGAAGTTCATATAGAGAGCAGGGAAGGAGAGGAGCAGAACGGAGAGGGGAAACTCGATATTGACATCAATTCTGAGGCTAAGCATGTGCCCCTGTTGATTGTGTTCTCTGATGACCAAAGCAATGACAACAAAGAGGAGAAGCAAGAGCTGAATGAAATGATAGACCATGAGCAGCTCCTGGACTTGGAGAACCTGGAGGTTGGCAATTTCCATGGCCAGCCTGGTGAGGAGGCGCTGCTCCAGATGCGCTCCAACATCATTTATGACTCTACTGCCCGAATCCGGAGGAATGCAAAAGGCAACTACTGTAAAAAGACTCCACTCTACATAGATTTCAAGGAGATTGGCTGGGATTCCTGGATCATCGCCCCAGCAGGCTATGAAGCTTACGAGTGCCACGGAGTGTGCGCCTACCCCTTAACAGAGCATGTCACACCAACAAAACATGCCATTGTCCAGACTTTGGTTCACCTGAAGAATCCCCAGAAAGCCTCTAAGGCCTGCTGTGTGCCCACCAAACTTGATCCCATCTCTATTCTCTACTTAGATGCGGGGGTGGTCACCTACAAGTTCAAATACGAAGGCATGGTGGTATCAGAGTGTGGCTGCAGATAGTAGCAGGGAACGCATGCATAGGGGAGTGCACAGGGGAAGTATTTAATGAATCAGTCTGTAAATTTGTACATTTCGGATTTCCTATTTAATAAGGTTATTTAATGAGGCATGTACAGATAATTGTATGTTTCCTGTTACGGGGAATGGGCAAGTCGTACGACCGTAGGGAATGTATATTTTGTTCCATTGCTTGCTTCTTGCTGTTCTTCACTGTCCAAATTATGACCGAGTCTCTCTTCCCATCAGGGCATATAGCAGATCACTGGATTGTTTGGGAGGGCTCTTTGTGCCAAAGGGGCACATTCAAATTCACAGAAATAAAGGCATATTTTTGTACTTTATTAATGTTGATTGGCATCTATAGGGATTTCTGGAGCTATTAAAGATAGGTGAACTATGGGCAATACACACTTAGATTGTTTAGTTTCATGTAAAATCTTTATAAAAAGATCTTTACATGCTCAGATTTTTTTTTTTTAATTTATCTATGTGGATCTTAAGTCCCAATAATTCTCAAGCTCCTAAATTACTAAGGCACAACAAGGTGTTAGACTTTTTTCCTTTTTTCTTAATCCTTTCCTTAATCTTTCCCTGTCCCAGTTAAAGGTAACTGGCAGGGATGATTTGGCATCTGGAGCAGAAGGGAACCATTCCCTTTCCCGTCTTAGTAAAGCAATGGGCCCAGGAGCAATGCCAGGCTTGTGCAGTGCTCTGACGTGCAACGGCAAGAAATTCCCCCTATGCATCTTTATTACAAAAGTACCCTGTGTAAAGCAGCGCTGGCTTTGTTGCGTTAGCCATGTGTTGTCTCTCAAGGGCCAGAGCTTTAGGTGGCAGAAGTAAGTGCAGTAAATTTCCTGAATCCTTGAAACTGTATCAGTTTATACCAGCTAAGAAACTAGTCCGCCTACCCTGCCCAGTAAACTACATACAATACAGAGACGTAATCCAATTCAAATGGCCAAGTAATACTGTATTTAGTCTGCATAGAGCTAGACAGAAAAGGAAGCCCCTTCATGCCAGCTAGATAGAGAGGATCTTTCCTTAATGCATGTGCTGAAGTTGTCAATTCATAAAGATATTGCCCCCCACTTAAACTATATATGATGGAGTCACATGCCATGTTTCCGCCACTCTTGTGCAACAAATCGTGGTGATAAGAAGGTGTCAGAGCTGAGAAACAATAGACCCGTCACTTTATTTATACTAAGCCGCAAATTTGTCAGATTCTTGGGAAAGTGTAAGTGACGCTGACTCTCTTAGCCTGTACCAGAGCCTACTGTACTGTCCCTGCATCTGTTTTACACTTTTAAGGGAAAGTTATCTTCCCTGGAAGTGATAAGGGTCTTTGAAAGAACCACTCTAACACTTCATGGGAATGAACACAAAAGACATTATCATGAACCAACTAAAACCAGTTTCACCTATTTTCACACATACTCTTCTGTGCTTCTCATAATTTATTGACCTATTTATTGACTGCCTGCCTTTGTAATATAATGTAGAATACAGAATGTTTTATTTTTGTGCTTGTGTGTAATCCCACTTGGATAAAATCTTGTACCAATCCTATTTTACATGGAATCTCTCAGTTGAGTTGTGCTGCACAGAGACTGGAGTTGCTGATTTGCTTTTTTCCTCTCCTCGATATTTGTAAATACCGTATGCCACAGTTGCCTCCCTTGCTTACAGAACTGTTCACTCACTGCAGTGATTTAAATAGCGTTCTGGAGCACGTATGGTCTTGTCCAATGTATAACTACTCTTGCAGGGGTATCATTGCTTTAAGTGGTCAGCTGTGTAGTTTATTGTAGAGTTACGCAGTCTCCACTCGTGCTGCGTGTTTCCAGATAGTAGGCTGTGCCATGGGGCTGTATTGCTTTATGCCTGCTACAGATCTCACCCTGCGAGTGACTGACACCACTCACAGACCCTGAGCTACACTGCAATCTTAGCCTGTGGTTAATGACACGTTAAAAGAATTCGTAAGAGGTGTGATATTTTGCTCTGCTGATATGAACTGCCGCAGCCAACGGTTGAAGTGTGACTGCACAGATCCTTTCAAAACTATCCACAATTCTTATGAAGCCATTTGCCAAGACAAACCATTCACCTTGTTAGGAGTGATAATCCAGCATTAGGGAGATAATCTGACATTTGCTTTTATCATCTCTTTTCTGCGACTGTTCCCGTGGCAGTGATCTGACCAGTGTGCTTTTTGCACCACTGTCTTTTCCTGAACAGTACCAACACTTTCTGAACAGCACCAGCATTTCTGAACAGCATGTAGGAGGACCTGTGCCTTAAAAATAATAAGTAACCCACTCTAATCACCCATAATCACTATAAATTTTCAAGTGACCATGAAGCAAAGCTGAGTGGCTGCCTTCGCACTCTCTTATTGCCAGAGATTTGTTGTAACAGAGCAGATAGTATACAGTGTGTTACAGTACAATGCAAATGTGGGTAGGCATGTAATTTTATCAGTTAGTAAACCTGCGTGTGTGAATTTTTACAAGATGAGTAAAAATATCAATGACAGCTTTTTAGAATTGGGGGCAAGCCAGTCTTTTGATATTAGTAACTTTTCTTTATAAAGAAACAAGGACTGTACTGCTGATTGAAGAGGATTTCAGCCGGAGTCTGTGATGAAAAAATGTAAAGCATGAGATGTATCCTATTGTGCTGTTTTGGGAGAAAACTGAGCATCTCTTGAATCCTTCAGCTGCACCTATGCTGTTCATGATCCAAGATTAGAACTACTGAGAACGGTATTTCATTTATTAATGTGTGTCTGTTAGGATTGCATGCCTGCTTTATGAGCAAAACTTTACCTTACTTTTACCTTAGCTTTGAAAATAGAAATGCAAAAACATTTGCTGGATGTTCATGCAGTTAGATGGCAGAGATCAGGCCAAATAACTGCCCCCAAAAATGGGGCAGTTATTTTATAAAGAGCTTTCCCTAAGTAGCAAATTAAGGTTGCTTCTGCAAACTCAGAAGTGCTTGGCTTTAAATGCACCTGTCCATATAGGTACGACACAAATAATATGGTGAGTGCACGACAAGAGCCAGTGCTGCCAAGCAGTAAGTGCTGATAATGTCAGCGAGAAGTCCCTGAAAAAATATTCCATTGCATGTTTTCATTTTCTTTGTTTCTTTACTCCTTCCTTCATTCCTTCTTCCTTCCTCCTTCCTTCCATCCATCCACATTAGTACTGTGACTTCTGTTTCTAAAAGAATTTATTTTTCACATTAAATAGTAGTATGCATTGATTTTCATTTCGTTTCTGATCTATTTTATATCAACATGCTAGCAGATTCTTGACTTAAAAGTGCAAACCAATTTTAGAAAGGTTTGGAAAAATATGATTTCAGTATGGAAGTGTCTGTCTTTCTAGCCATCCATCCATCCATCCATCCATCCATCCATCCATCCATCTCTGAATTATTGCATGCAACTTAAGGAGGCAGCAATGCTGTCTCACTGAAATCATCAATATCAGTTGGATTTTTGCTTTCATCTGTTTCTAATTGCATATGTATAAGAAAGTGTAAGCAGATATGAAGCCCCTTTTTTGCTGGGTGCTGTATAAAATGCCAGGCAGTGCTTGCAGTCTAGATAGGACAGGCAAAGGGGTGGGAGCAGAAACAAATCATACAAAGAGAGGAAAAGCCTGGATAACCTATCAGCAAGGGGGCTGAGGGAAGAGCTTTGGTCTTGGATTGCTGCTCTTAAATCAACATACACGATGCCTCCAGAAGAGCATGAACTTCAAGACATCTTACTCATTTCTTGGCCTTGGAAGAAATCATGACAGCTGTGCCTCCTGTGCAAACACTCAGCACCAATGCCAGATTTCACGAAGCACTTGGAAGTTGGAGGTTCCCTTAAATGATCCATATCTCTTAGCTCTCTGCACGTGGACTAAAATTCCTCAAACAGATTTCTCCCCAAAGCTTTCTTGCGTTATCCCTTTCTTGGGTGTGATCCCTGGAGTCCAGGCTCACTCCACGGTGCCCTGCGTAGCTGGTTGAAGATGCAGATTCCCAGCTTTTTTGAGTGTTAAAGCTTGACAACTCAGTGTGGCTTTTTCTGCCACTGCTGCCCCAGCCCTCCCAGCCCCCTTGCTCTGGGCAGATTGGCTGTTTGGGGTGGTCTGTGGTGCCTGGGGAGAAGGGGCAGAGCCCCACGCTGTTGTGGCAGGAAAGCAGGGCCCCCCCTCTCCCTAGCAGTGCCTGGTGCTGGCTTGCGCTGCTCCCATTTGGAGGTGCCCAAATGTCAGTCTTTGGGAAAAAAAAAGTTTTCCTGAATATTGTGAACACATACCTCTTTCCAAAGGCAGTGGGCCCTGCCAGGTGAGCAGCAACTCTGGAGCTAAAGGCATGAGGATCAACCTCCCCAAAACCGAAGTCACTTAGGAAAAATCATCTCCCAGAACAACCATCATCCAAAGCAGTAGCCAAAACCTATGCCCATCTTCTCCTCTCAAGCTCCAGCTACTGCACTGCCCTTGTTAGACTGCTCAGAGAGCAAAGCAAACCAGAACCTCCAGCAGTCTAGAAATATCAAAGGATCCTGCAGTTTTTAACAGCCACGGATAGTTTGGTGCCTGGCTTACCTACAGCACAATGGGAGAGGTTCAGTTAGGTATTTTCTGTGAACACACTGAACCAAACCCCAGCAAAATCCGTCATTTTTTTAAGGAAAAAAAAAAAAGGAAGGTTTCCTGCCACTTGAACATCTGCTTCAAGCATTTGAAAAACTACAGCCCAGTGTTAATTTAAACTTCCTTATAACCCAGTTCAACATTTGGAGTGCAAACGCTGTTAATAGGATGGGAACCAGAGTGGTGGTGGTTTGCTTACTATATTGGGAAACAAAGCCAGAAGAAAACTAGCTTGAGATAGAGTTTTTGTTTATACTGCTGACCCATCTGTCTTCATTAATGCACTATTTACAGGAAAAGTTAAAAAATTAGCTTCTGCTCCTTCTTCAGTTGCAACAGCAACAAATAAAGGCTGAATGGTTCTTTTGCCCTCGACTAAAAATGGAAATTCTTATCAGCACCTCTTGGAAGAAGAGGTTTATTATATGGAGTGTATTATTGTTGAATATTAGTGCTGGGACTAGGCATTTTGGCCAGAGCTGTCTATTTCTAGCACAGGCAATGCTGGGAGTGAAGAGCCGTCAGGGAGGTGCCTATGTTGCAGAAAGCATAAGGAGCCACAAAACATGACCCGTCTCACTCTAAACTCCTGCTTTGAAGTCTAAGAGAGAAATAACATGTTTGCTCTCCTGTAGTGACCCACACAGGGTAATGGTGCGATTTCCCTGGGTGTGAAAAGAGACACGTTTGAGGCTAAGCCTTGACATGGCATAGAAATCACCCAGGCCGCCTCTGACACTGACACCGGATAAGGAGAGGCAGTGCGGGGCGGTACCCCTTTCTCTTACCTGCAAGTAAAGAGATAACACATATGCACTTGAATTTCTAGAGTTTAGATGTCTAAATGAGAACAGACAAAAGCCACCCCAAATGTGTCTACCCTGAATGTCCTCCAGACAAAATGAGGCAAGTTTGTGACAACCTGTTATTAAGCCAGTTTAGCTGGTCAGGCCTGGTCAGACATTTAGTTGGCATGGCTGTAACCCAAAGAGGACCTGAGTTTATGGCCTAGCAACCCCTGAACATTTCCTAATGAAACAGACTGCCAAACCTACTGCTGTGCAAATGAACTTCTTTAAAAGCATCTTCTCAGTAAGAAGAAAAAGCTAAGTTTTGCACTACAAGCCCACTGAAATAGACATCCATTAAAAAATCAAAACCAACTCTTTTTCTATAAACCGTAAAGCCAGTAATTCAAAAGGGCAGGCAGGTTTATCAGAGTTACCATCTCATTTGCCCATCCCACTACAGAAGCAGGCTTTCAAATGACCTCAGAACCCTGGGCACATTTTGGGAACAAATCTGGCTGCTAGGCGTCTTGTCTCGCTCTTCTTCACCCCCTTGTCCCTGCCTTGCTCTTCTTCATCCTTCTATCACTCTCCATCCGCTTTCGCTCAGGCAAGATACACTTTTTGTCAGGCCATGTCTCTGCAAGCCATTCCCTGGGGAGCGGGACTCGAGGCACGTAGTGTGTCTGCCCCTCTCACAGAGGAGCAGCTTGCTGGGCAAATGCAAGGCTGTTGAAAGCAGTAGAAGGAGCAGCCGTTAGAATTACTGCTGCTTTTCCCAGATAGAAGTGGAGGGAAATGTCCACCTTTTGATACCCTTGTCAAGAAGATGAATAGTGGAAGGGGGTCCAGGTCTCCCTGCTGAGGTTTTGGTAACATCTCCTGCAGCAACTGAGCGCATTTGCTTTCAGATGCATGCTAGTAAATGCCAATTTAGTCTCCCACCTCTCAAGGAGTCAATTCAGATGTCAGTAAGAGCAGAATCTGAGCTAGCAATTAGCTGTGAAAATGTCTGCTTCCAACCCCATCTCACCACACAGCATTGCTAGCAAAACTCATTAGGATATGGCTGCATTATTCCAGCAAACCGATTTACTTTTTAGAGCAGATAATCATAGAATCATAGAATTGCCTAGACTGGAAAAGACCTATGAGATCATCTAGTCCAATCGGTAACCTAGCACTGACAAGTCCCCCACTAAACCATGTCCCTAAGCACTACATCTACATGACTTATAATGCCAGAAAAAAAGAGTTTTGCTAACATGGATACTGCAATATATCCAGCTCAGGGCAAATGAGCTTACATTGGAAATGGGAAGTTTACTTACTTGTTTTATGCTGTTGGATACGTGCCCAATGTGATTCTGTTCACAACACAAATTGATCAACCTCCTGCTCAGCATTTCAAGGGCTTAGTGGGACCTCTGATTGCATTTTTTAAGTAAACGAAGGAAATACGAGAGATAAAAGCAATCAACATGGCTGCAATAAAGGAAATTATATAAGAGGAATGGATTTCCGTGACACTGAGCAATGCTTCCTGAAAAGAAGGGTGTCTTTTTTTTTCCTGGTTCCAAATATTACATTTTCTGTGATGGCCCAAGATATGGCTAACAAAGACAATACACTGTATTTTATTTTAAATGGGCAGCTGCAGTACCATTAATTCAATATTAGCATAACTATATTTTGCAGAAGCTGTTGCCTGTCGTATCTACAGCGACTTTGGGATGAGGGGATGCTCATTGCAGCACTAGAGCTCCCCAAACAATGTCCTTCAGCTCTGTGTGGCTGAGACTATCCAGGATGTGAGCTTCAGATGGTGTTGAAAAGATGTGTCGAGTTAAGTGAGAAGGTTTAAATACAGGGTGGTCTCTGAAATCAAGTACAGTAGCTAACTAGCAACAGCGGCTAAACAACAGTCCAGCCTTCCATAGCTCTCAGGTTTATGTTGGCTTTGCTGTAGCAACTCCTTATCTTTCCAGAGATTAGAGCATTTTAGATCAGTTGTTGTGAGATTTGGTGGAATCCATTTCCTGAGCTGTCACCGCTGGCAAAGTTGAAATGCAAAGCTTTGGGAGAGTGGGAAAGCAAAACACGTTATGCTATAATACTGAACATGCTGTATTTGCTTTTATTTTTACCAGATTTTAGATGCCCAGCTCAAGACACTGATACAGAGAGGCCTACAGCCTGAACCATAAGCCAGCTGAACTGTAAGCAGAGCAAATATCTTATTGTAGGAAAACGAGCCATTTTACCATTTCTGCAAGTCCTGGTAGCTGGCATAACTGTTCACTAGTTATTGCTTACTGTGTTTGCTCTTCACCAGATCTGCACTATGAAATCCCAACCTCAATTCCCCCATGGGCTAAAATGAAAGTGGGGATCCATGGGAAACTGAGACCCACACAGTTAGGAGACTAATGGGCTGATCCTACTGTTGAAACAGTTTAAGTGATTTGTTTTTGGCTTACAATAGTTGGTTGCTGCTGAGATAGACACAAAATAGCGTGACATTATGCAAATACAACCTGCTATCCAAAATTTCACTTGTAGCTTTGTACCAATTTTAAAGTCATTCTTGCAGGGAAAGGAAGTTGCTTTCAACCACAGTTGCTTTCCTTGCTGAACTCCCTCCTTTTCCCTCGGGATTTCTCTAGCGCACATCGTTTCTTGTTCTTTTGCACTCCTCTGCCAATTGACAGCTTACACCAGCTGCAAATTTGACCCAATAATATTGATTGCGTGTCTTGTGCTTCCTCTGTCCACCCTAATTAGTGCATTAGAGATAAGCAACGTGCCCTGAGCAGCCAACTAATGGCAGAGGGAGCAGGCCATGCTTTGCGGGGCATGCGTCCTTCCTGACAGGGGCTGCCACACACGTTCCTCTGTGACACTGTTCAGGGCACTGCATGCAACACTAATGAGCTCCAGGACAGGCAAACAATTTAGACAAGGGCCTCAGTGAGCTCCCCAGAGTTGCATTAACCCCTGCACTTACTGCAAGAGAAAGGAGTAGCTTTTAAGATACAGCTGTTGGCTAAGCCGGACCCTGCTGCACACTGTGGTCAGCATGCACGCAGGAACGCAGCAGCCTTCGAGGGACTGGGTAGCCACTGGGAAACAACAGTACCTCTGTGAACAAATGAACTGCACCTCTGTATCTGCTCTCAGCTGTTCTTCTATCTATAACCATCCTGCTTTTGCATCATTCTCTCATTCTTGCGTCGTTCTTCTCAGGGAAGAAACCAGTGTCTTCACCACTGACACCAATATTGTCAACACTTTGGCCTAAAACCTCTAGCCTAAAGTTAATAAAAGGAAGGGTTATCTGGCAAGCCTGGCGATCTAGTTATTATTGCAAATATTTATAGCGTAGATTGGGATTCAGGACTCCCAAGTCTTTGTCTGGCTCTGCTTCGTATGTGCTCTGCAAACATTTTCAAAGGCTTCATTATTTTTGGGTTGAGTTTTTGAGAGCAAAAAACTGTGACATCGATGGCTTGACTTTCATCGGGACAGAAGACCTCATTACTTTGGCTTGAATGGTGAGTGCTGAGCACTCTGCTGCAAACTCCTTTGCCTTTACTGGCCAAGGCACTGCAAGGCTTGCAGTGGTGCAGGATCACCTTCCTGGGCAACGGGCTCCTTGCTTGCTGGTATTGAAGCTAAAAGAGGATGGGGAGCTAAGACATGGGGCAGGTCAAGCAAAAAGCAGTCTAACCGTCTGAGCCCTGCGCCAGTGTCCTAAAAAGCCACTATAGATGCAAAGCACATTAAGGCTCCATCTCCACGTTGTGATGGGATTAACACCACCCCGGCTGGTGTTCCTGCACGTGATTTCTTAACAGCCGTACAAAATGGAGGAAAGACTCTGCTACAATTTTATTTTTAAAAGCCATCCTGCTTGCCGTTATCAGTGAGGCTTTATACTGAGTGAGCAGGAGAGGGTCAAAGTGGATGACAGCAATTTAATCTGCTGTTGCTTTCCATAACTTCTTGTGCTATCCTTGACCCTAAGCCAATGCCCTTCCACTGCCAGCTAGGGGAAAGATCCAGTCTTATGGAGCTCATGAGTTTCTAAACATGTAGCCCTGGTCTTCTGCAAAGTGTAAATGTGATTTATCCCCATTTCAGACTTCTTTACACAGCCTTCTTTACAGTGGATAGAAGGAAGGTAGTGAGGGAGCGGGATGTTCCCACTCCCCCAGCGGAAACATCCCTTCCCAGGGTGTGACAGTACTCCAGTTTCCAGTGGACATTTGACCTTTTTACTCCTCAGCACTGCCTGTAGCTGTTGTGTTGGGAACAACTATCCTTGGGGTGCTTGGCTGACTTCCTGACTCCTTTCAGACTGGCACTTCCATAGAGTTCAGCACTTAAAATGAGCACCAGATTTTTAGCGCCTTCGGAAATGTGGATGCATGGAAAGGGAACACGCAGCATTAGAAAATGCATCCTCTGATCCCCAGGAAGGGACACACAGGGTAAAGGTGTCACTGAAAAGGCTCAAACCCTGCACTGGCCTTAAGGATCAAGCGTGGACCTCATCCAGAGCATGCAGAGTTCAAGGGGAGCCTCTCCGGCTGGATGGCAGCCTGTGCTGGCCCTTATCGGGGAGCCGAGGAAGGAAACAAGGCAACGCTGCTGGGGAAAGGAAAAATTTACCTCTCACATGCTCAGAAAGCAGATGCCAAGCTGATGCTTATCCTCATTTCTTTAATAAGAGGTCAAAGCCTGGCCCCTGCCTCACTGGCTGGTTTTAAAATGCACTCGTTTGGAAATAGCTCCCTGGATGCAGCAAACAGCATTTCGGCCAGCTGATGAGATTAAAGGAACATTCCCCTGTTCCCAGTTCCTGTTATCGGTACATTGTGTTAAGAGGGCCAAAATATCACATCGTGTTTTTACGCGTGATAAAGCAAATTTTCACAAGCCACACCAGTGGCCGCTGACGGCACTGGGAGTGTTGTTCCCCTCTGCTGCACAGGGCTCACTGGGGTTTGGCTGGGCATGGGCATACAGGGAGATGTTTTGAACAGGGTTATGCATGAAAAGTGAAGCTTCCTTACATGATGGACTCAAGCGGTAAACGCAATGTTTCCTTCTCGCGGAGCTATATGCTTGTTGGATTTTTCAGCTGGGTAAATTCTCTGACGTTTGCTACATGTTGAGCACACCCTGGAGTCTTGCAGCAGCAGCACCACTTGGTCTCTCTGCTCTGCCCCACAGCCTTACAGTTGGGAAAATTGCACCCAAATTCGTATCACTCACCTGGTTGCTGTATTCGGCTGAAGTTATAAGCTTTATTTCTTAAGAAACCAAGTTCCCAATTAACTGCTGAGCACCTCTGTTTATGGGAATTAGCTACTGAGAAAACTCTTGGAAAGGAAAACAGCTAGAAGGGTAAACTATTCTGTGGTGAGCTGTTGGCAATGTGAATTATCCAAGGAGGAAGCTGTCCCCGCTGGAGCCTCCGTGCAGTATTTACCATGCAAGCACTCAGGGCATTTATCTGCTTGAGTAACTCAGAATTCCAAAACTTGCAGGTTTTTTGTGTTAGAAGAGATGAGCTTTTTCTCCAAAGGAGTGCTTATTCAGACAACTCCTGTCCCTCCTACCCTGGCTGCTTCCTCCTGCCCCCATGTTGGCCCTTGCTTTATCACGATGCTCCTTTTCTGCCAGGCTGTTTTTCTTTCAGGCCAGTTTGACGGTCTGGTTTCGTAGCATCTCTGTGCTGCAGCAAGGTGGCAGGAAAACACAGAGAAAGCGGGACACTGGAACTGCTTCCAGGGAGGGTTTGGCTTAAAGTCTGGGGACTTTATTTTCTCCTTACCTTGGTGAACGGTTATTCATGCACGAAGTCTCAATTTGGCAGTCTTTTCTTCTTAAAATCAGCCTGTTTGGGGAGTATCTTTCAGCTCCCATGTAAAGAAAGGACGGACTGCATTACTCTGTCATTGCACAGGAGAACAACATGTTCTCACTGCTTTTCTTTCGGTTGTATAAGCCATCCTAAATAATGGCTGGACACTTTTCCCGCACGTCCACCTCGCCTCCCACAACAACTTGCTATTTTATGCAGTAGCCAAGCTAAAAAAGGAAAGTTATTATCATGCCAAAAATGCAGCTTTGATAAAATATGAGGGGGTAAATCAGCATAAGCATGACTGGCTCGGGATCCAAAAAGAATAATGTGGGAAGGATAATTTTACTTTCTTGCCTCTCACGCCTACCAAACGCCTGGATACAATGAAGTGAATTCCTAAATGAATGCTGTAAATACCTAAGAAGAGCAAAACAGATTTTTTGCTCTAACACAAAGAATGCTAGACAGTGAGAGCAGGACTGAAAGTATATCCTAAAAGATGTCATATTTTCACCCCATAATCCATAGTTTAACCGTTTAGATGCATTCAGACCTGTGGTTTTATTTGCTCTAATTTGGAAAGCCATATCACATTTAAAGGGAGAGGAAAATCCTCAGTATGTTTTGTGGGTTATCCTACACTCCCATCACATTGAAGGGGATGCTCTTGGGTCCTCTGACTGTGCAGTGTGAGGATTAAGGGGGGTGAAAAACTGCCTTTTGGGCAATTTCCAAGCCCACAGTGACCAGGACAGGGTTGAAAAGGATCTTTCTACAGGCTTTATTCTTTATTCTCTATGACAGACAGTTTGTGTTACTTTTATATGATAGTAGTAGTTTCACACTTTCTAGGATATCCAGAATGAATGCTTAAAGCCTGCTGAGCTGAAAAGCAGCCACCAAACAACCCTCCATGAGTTTATAATGCCCCTTCCAGCACAGAGGAACAGCAACTCCTGCTTCAGGTACAGGAGAGACTTTCTCTGCTACTCCTTCCCCAAAAAGCTTCACGGCTTGGCTGCAAAAAGAGAGGGAGGAAGGAAACACAGGTTGTGCATCAGTCAGTTTTTGGGGATCTCATGTTCTGGTGTCTCCAACAGAAGATCTGAAGGTGCATTAAAGCCAGAGTAGGATTTGGGCACTGCCAATATTCAGGTGTGGCTCTGGGCTTTGTGTGGCTGAGCTGACAGGATATACCCTCAGGGCTGAAAAGGATGCAAAGTTTCCACAGGTCTGGCATGGGCAGATCCATGCTTTTCTGTCTCTGGAAAAATCTCACTTTTAAAAATGAAAACCCTCCTTATCTTACAGTACCCAACAGCAATACCAGCTCATAAGATGCCCATGTTTCTCTCTTAGGCTGTTCGCTTCCCCCATGCACTTAGGAATTTCCAGCCCACCTGACCTCTATTGGAAAGCCTGTCTTTTAAATATGACCACTATAAACACTCCAAATTTTAATGGGCAGAATATCTTCAAAGAAGTTACTCTGATCTTCAGAAACAGTCATGGTTTGATAGAGGTTGTTTTGCCTATCTGCAGCGGAAGTGGAGGAATGCACAGTTTATACTAAAATAACGTGCACTTGTCCTAATCACGGAGACTTCTGAGCCTCAGCCAAGCCTTTTCACGTCATTACAGTCTACTGCATGCTGTGAAGGAATTATTTGCCTCTTCACACTTTTGATCTTTGCAGAAAGGAGCGTGTGGCATTTCCAGCCCAGATGTTCGTGACGTTCCTCCTAGACCTGATGGAGAAGTTTCTTCCTAAATGACTCCCGAGCCTCATGCCCAGATTAGTAATGAGATCCCTGTAAAGGTAAAAAATTAATAAACACTGAAGCAGCTCTGTCAAGGTCATCTGAAATCACAGAAAAGAATTGTGAATGGAAACAGTTGCTCTGAAATGATGGCAGGCAAAATGCATCTCGCAGGCACTTTGGAAACCTCTTGATTTGAGTGTCAGAAAGATGTAGGACCCATAGGTGCACGGTGGGAACTTTGACTTGCAGCACCAATGCTGTTAGTGGTGCTTGAAAGAGACTTTGGGAGACAAGAAATGCATCATCTCCGGATGCTGTAGCGCGTGGGACGTGCAGGTGGTGCGGAAAGTGATAGCTCAGCTTTGACGGTGGCTAAGCCCGGTGGAGGCCACACTATCCTCCTCGGGGCTTTTCTCTGTGATGCCCATCCCTCTGTGGGCTGCAGAGCTCTGCACAAGCAGCTCCAGCACCACTGGTCCAGTGTAAAGGGGTACTGTGATCCTCAGTGAGTTTTTAAATTACCAAGGTTCAGGTTTGAAACAAAGATTTGATCACTGCAAGAGCAGAGGACCTTGGCTGTGGGTCCTCTGGAAGGCACTGTGATTGTGCAGTAGCCCCATTCAGTAACCCCATGCAGGCCTCCAGAAAAATTTAATTCCCTGGTGTGAAGGTTTGTGGGTAGGACAGTGAGAAGCTGTGTAGTCTCTGAGGATCCTATGGAAAGGAAAACCACCTGGAGTCAGAGTCTATAGGTTGAATGAGCTATTTATGGGTCAGATTCTTAAATGCAGCTCAACTTTCACAAACATCTCCTTTACCGGTACTTTATATCCACAGCTGAGCAAAGGTGGATTCAGTACACCAAACTGAATCTAAGTCTGAGTGAGACTAAGGAGTCTGGGCTCAATTTTAGGGTTAGGTGAGTCCCCCCCAGCAAGGCTGATAGCAGCAAGTGCTATATACCCAATATTTACTTTTATTCTCTAATAACATTTTACCACTCCCATCTCCCCTTTTTTTCACATAGCTTCGTCTGTGTATCCCTTTCTCTCACCAGTCTGTTTTTCTTTGCAGGCTCTGCCAAGCAGGTCTGCAGCCTGTCTTGATCTGAACTTTTGTATCAACAAAGCCAAGTCCTTAGTAGCAGTAATCCAGTGTTGTTGCATTAACTTCACCATGCTCGGCACAGAAGTATGTGTTTGGCCCTAGACATCTTGCCTGAAAACTCCTGCAGATCTCTGTGTTTTTCCCTTTTCTCTTCCGATGAAGGCTCTAGGCTGGGCTGAGGCTGTGTGTTCTTGTTCCCCTTCCTAACATAAATGAGTGAAAGGTTTTCTTGCAGAGTCCTGTGATTTTCTTTCCTACACCAAAAGCTTCAGCAGCAGCTGGAAGGGCAACTTGCTGGCAGGCAGTGGGAAAACGAACAGACAAGTTTACAAATAGCCACACTGCCACCATGAGACCTTCGGGTCCAGTTAGTCTTTTCGCTGATGGCAGCAAGTGACGGGGAGAGACCCAGCATCATCATTGGGGTGCAAACCCAGGTTTCCACCAAGGTGGCTGAGGAAATCCCTGTTCTGCACTGATGAAATCATGAAAAACAAAAGCAGAGGCAGTAAGTAGGTCCAGATCTGTTATTCTTTGCAAACTGTCCGTCAGGGAAAATGCAGAAGCCCCATTTTCTGTACCAGGTAAAGTTGCTGATGGACTCCGTCTGCACAAATTGCTCCACGTATGGATGCGTGAAAGTGTTCTCCAAAGCCTCAGCAGCAGCTGTGCTGGATTTATAGACACATGGCTATAAGGAACAGTGACTTAAAATAACTGAACAGCCACTTAACTAAAAAGGTTTTTGTAATATTGTGATTTTATACCTGGAGCCTTGATATCGGTGAGTCTGGCACAGCAAAGCGAGTGATGCTGTAGGAGACCTCTTCTCAGTGGACCTGACAGGCTGTCTGGGCTTCTCTGGCTCTATAAGAGCCATAACCAACTGTATGTGTTAATGTGAACATCTCAACCATGGTGCTGACAGCATTTCAGCCCACCATCCAGGCACACTGCAGGACAGGCTGTGCCACCCCAGACCTTGGGGCTTTTCTGTCTCCCCGGATCCAGGATTTATGGACTTTCTGTTCCACTCAGAAGCACTGTGGGTATCTCCAGCAATGAGCCAGCTGGCTGGCAGGAGGGATGCTTGCTGGTTTTTTTTTTGTAAAGGCATAATGTGTCCTTAACCTGAACTCCTGAGTGCAAGATATTCTGATTGAGCAGCAAGAAGTATTGGCCTGTTCTACAGGTAACTTGAGCAGCTGAAAGAGGAGTTGAAAAAAACACACCAAAAAAGCTAAAGAATATTTTTGAAATTTCCTGTTTCAGAGCATAAACCAGCCTCTAATTTCTGGGCTCCTTCCTCCAAACCAGCCCAGGGTCAGCAGCAGAACACCGGACGATACAAGTCCCTGGCTCTGAACCTGCTTGGCAATTGCTGTGGATTCATGCAGTTGCATTTTATGTTGGTGCACAGCTGTGTGTCTCCTCCTAGTTGGTTTTGGCATCAGTTTTGCTCATCGATTTAGCTAAGTTTTTAATCTCCTCCTCAAGCATCTTGTTTTTCTTCTCCATGTCCTCCCGTGAGCACTCCACGTTCATCAACTTCAGCTCCAGTTCCTTACACTTCTTCTTCTCCTTCTCAATGTCCTGATTCAGCCTCACCACTTTGGCCCAGACTTCATAGTTTTCCTTCTCAAGACTGCAAAGAGAAACAGCGTGTGAAAGGATTGGATCAGAAGAGTGTCAGGAAGTCATCATTTGGCTCTTAAGGAGACTGCCGTCTGTGTCATTAAGCTATAAAATAAGCCAGAGGTGCTGTCCTGATCCCCTGACGCTCAGTGGCCAAATAACATGATGCAATAAATCAATACACATGATATATAATAATATGATAACAATATGTGAAGATATATAACACTGATGGTTACAACTAATAATGTAATAATGCTATTACTGAATTCTGGATAGTATAATGGTACAGTATTGTAGTAATAACAAGAATTATGACTGTAATTATTGCAGAAACATTACAGTGCCATACAATGATGTAATAAGAACTACAGTGTATTAATATTGTAGTAATATAACATTAGCAACTATGTCATGAGAGTACAGCACACGAGCATTGACTTTTAGATAGCCTACTACAGCACTATATTTTATCATTAGTCATTTACTCTTATATACTGTATACTATTACTGGTAAATAAATGTGTGCAATACTAGTGTTGCAATAACATGAGCTGAAGACTTCATACTCCCCAGAAAGCAGCACTCTGCAGCATGTTACCTTTTAATTTGTTCCTCGTAGTCATTTTTCTGTACCTCCATTTCTTTTTCCAGCTTCAGGATCATGTTTTTCAGGAACTCCCTGCTCTCCTGATCAGGCTTGGAGACCTCGGCAGCGCTCCTGGTGGGACTGGCTATTTCCTTCGGCTGACGGCTGGGACTGGGGCAGGGCAGAAATTCCTTATCAGAGCCGCTGCTCGAAGGGCTGGGGCTGGAGCCGCTGCCTTCCCCACTTTCTGCCTGGGAGGTAGGAACATTATCGTAGGTCGAAGCCCTGTGAAGGTCGAGCAGCTTAAAAAGATCGTGAGACAACGTTCTCTTATGTCCATCAGGGGCCACGGAGCGCATGCTGCTCCCAGGGGAGCTTTTCCAAAAGTCACTAGCAAATATGTCATTTTTGTCATTGCTGCCTTTCTCCCCTGGAGAAGCAGCTGCCAGGTAAGATTTCCTGTTAGGTAAAGTCTGAGTTCTTTTCCTTGACTGCATTTTCCACATTCCCAGTGTATCTTTGGTCTCACTATCTTGTCTGGGTGCACTTGAGTTCGCAGCTGGTCCGGGGGCACTGCTGGAATTCAGGTCATCTCTCTGTAAAATAGACCCGTGGCATTAGGACAGCCTCATCCTGTTTTGTGAGCAGAGACAGGTTGCAGCAACTGCTGTTACTGCAATATTTTAAAAAGGCACATTTTAACATGCTAACAGGACTGGCCATGAGTTTTCCATAAAAAATTATTTGGGGTTGCACCGTGTTTTCCATTAAAAAGAACTTTTTGCAAAGATTCTTTCTTTCTGAGAAAAACCTTTAATCCTCAATGTTTTCACTTCACCAGCATGAACTGAAAAGGTTGCATCTATTCTGCCTTTTAGCTAAAAAGCTTCAGGAGTTTTCATTTTTCCCAGAACAGTAGATTTTCCACAGGAAAGTAGAAAGTTTATCTGCATTGTTTTTGTGATGTAGGTATTCCAGGGATGACAGAGCTCTTTACCCTATTAATAGCAAGTGCTCTTAGTGGCTCGCTGACCTGTTAGATCCCATAATAATTAATCACATATCTATTAAATTTATGTTTTATAATTTCTCTGAGGATCTAACCTTACCATTTGCCTTTGGATCAAGCTGTCCGCTCTGGGCACCGCAGGGTCCTCTGCAGCATCCCAGCCCACAGAGCTGCGTGGGATGGGAGATTTCTTGTCATTTTTTTGGGCAGGTGGGGAGGGTGGCACATCCTTGGATGGGGGAAAGAGGTCTGCATGGTCACTTATCATCACAGTCATCACTTTCTGGATCTGTGGCGTGCCTGGAAGAAATTAGAGATCTGTCAGCGGGAAACCCAATGCGATGGGCTTTCTTCCACTCACACTTGCATTTTCTGGTTGGTCTTTCTGGTGTCCAAAATGGAGATGCACATAGAAATGCAGGTGAAGACACAAAACAGTATCATAAAACCAAATAAAGGGAGGGATTTTTATATCACCCCAGAACAGCAGGAGTAGACTATGGAGCAACCAAGATGGGAGTCTGCTCAGCTGCACCAAGACACAAATTATGCTTCTTCGGCTCAACAAGCAAACTACAGGTATCAGTTATACGAACAGGCATATGAATATCTGGACCATTTGCATGTGATGTCTGTAGAGCAGAACAGTCTTCAGCCTTAAAATATTTCTTCTATTAGTTCTGCTACATCTGGCCTTGCTCACAGGATTACAGTTTGGCTCTGAGTTTCCTTTGTTTGTCTAAGAAGAATTTTACCCCTTCCTACTCTAAGCAAAAGAAAGATGACTTCACAAAATTCCTGAATTGTTTGAAATCTATGGAGGGAACACACAGTGCAACTCCTTAGGGTTTTTTGTCACCATAAGCATTTATAGCCTAACTAACATGTGGCTTTACTTTGCCCTGCTGCACGTACTGTGCCCAGGCACATGTCTGGCTTATATCCATGGGTCTACCATAGAAAATTTTTAATTTCAAGATTGTGGATCCAACTGAGTATTTCAGCATATCAGGTGCTCCTATGCCAGTTATTCCAGGAGTCCCTTTTACCTCTCATAATAATTGCAGGATCCTCTATCTTGGGTCTGATGAGGTTCACTCCAATCACTGTTGCCAGGTTATCCACACTCATCTTGTTGACGCTAGAGTTCAACTGTATTTCGTGTAGAAACCTGCCAGAATCCAAGGGCAAATATTTCAAGTCAGAGAAGGAAGACTGCAAAAAGCCTTACACACCCACTGGTATAAAATACTGATTAATCCATCCAGCTCTTCCTCTAAGTCCCAAGGACAGAAAAATATAATTGCCTTATAACTGCAAACTGGAGCGGGGTCTTATTGGTATCAGTAGAAAAAACAACATGTGATGAGCTATTGACCTAAAAAAAAAATCAAAAAGGAAGGGAACACCCCCCCCCCCATCTAATCTCTAACCAGAGAAAAGCTACCTAGGCTGGGTGAAACCCAACAGTTTTGTTGCACGAGGCTTTGTTTAGAAAAACTACACTTGATTTTAATTCTCAGGGATTTGTAAGTGAGTTTTAGGGTAGGCATTTATGCTCAGATATTGTCAAGGTGTTTATCCCTGTGGCTGAAATTCTCCATTTACAAAAATCAGGATCTGATGCCTGAAGGGGAACCAAAACCTGGCTTAGGAGGGCTTTCTCTAGGAGAGTCAGCCTCCGCCTCTGGGGTGATATTTCTACTCACCAACACCAAATCTGAGCTGTTTATACTTTGCGCAGAGGACTGACCTGCAGATATAGCTGAGGAGGTTGTAGTTGTCTCTGGGAAGGAGGGACAGTTGCTTCAGGAGTTCCTGGTGGCCCTAAATGCAAGTTAAGAAATAGCTCTTTAAAGATTCACAGGTATATACAGACTCAAGAATGGCTCTTGGTCACTCCATCCCTCCCCATATGGTCTCACTTCTTGGCATTTGATCGCTTTGAAAATTACATTTCTCCAGCAGACCAAGCATGGACATGGAGAAGTTTTTGTACTGTGCTGAGCAAGGTGAGGCAGCCCATTGCCCGGCGCTGCTGCGGCAGCAGCAGCGAAGGAAAGAGCAGGGTCCCCTCCAGCCCAGGACGTGTGTGATGAGCTCTTCGGAAAGAGCTGATCACGCCTTATCTCCTTGCATTTCTTGTATATAAACATGTAGGACATTTTTAACCCCAAAGATCCTGAAGTGAAACAACCTACAAGAAACATTTGCCCTTGAAATACAGGGCTGAACACTGCAGTTCACAGAGCTCGTGCTACCAAGGATAGCTGCCTTACTTTTTTGTGTATAGGAACATCATCCGTGAGTGGTTTTTTTGCAGTGGGGGGGCTTCTTTTCCATGAAAATATATAGTTAGGAGAAGACAATTCCCATCCGATTCTCACTTCTCCCTCTCCCAAATCTCCACTTCCTTCCTTGGTCTCACCCAGAGCCCTCCACCAGCTCTGCTCTCAGCTCGGGCTGATGGAGGCTGCAGGAGGCTGCGTTTCCTTCCTCTTTTGCTTTTCACACTCGCTGTTTGCTGCAAGGGCTCAACAAAAAGAGATGCTGAGCAGCTCTTAGATCTGCTCCCAGAATTTAAGCTTTATAATGGATAAACCCATGTTGTCAAGTTGTGAAACCCCCCTGGCTTTGGGAGATTTTATCTTTAAAATTTTTTTCTTTCTTTTTATTTGTTTTCAGATTTCGAAGCTCAGTAGTAACACAGCTTAAAATGCACAGCTAAATATGCATCCATCGTCTGCAGCTCACAAAGCCCTGGCACTGAAACACAGCTAATTTTAAGGCCAGAAGGAGAGAAACGAGTGCATCTCTACCTTTCTCTCATCCGCATCCAGCGCCTGACCACACAGCAGGAAATCCTCGTACTGCATCCAGGGCACAACTGGCTCGGGGAGCTCCCGCAGGTAGAGTTTGAACAGAGAGGCCACAGTGTGCACATCCGTATCCCTGCAACACGCAAATTGCCACTCACGTGAAACTCAGACCCAGCTGGTGAGCAAACCTTAACCTGCTCCAGGAGCATGAGATTATATTTAAGCTCTGTGTATAGATGCAGGAGACAGAGAGATATAAATAGGGACGCCGAAGCAAGCTGGGGGGAATCCATAGGGCACCCCAAGCCAGGGAATGACCCCAGCTGGTAGGAAAATAAATGCTTGGTGTAGATTTTCCCCACCGTGGGGCTGGCAGGTCCCCAGTGTTCATACCCAGGCTGAGCCTTCCCAGCCTGTGTTTGACTCATGAGGGTTTGCATGCAAATATCATCTGGTGTTCACATGTTTGGCAGGCACTCCCCGCTCTGTGCAGAGCTGGCGAAGCTTGCCTGGGGTTTTTAAGATTAACAGCAATTACTGAAGACGTTCTGCCGGGACAGATGTTTGCAGCTTTGCATACCATATAGTTTACATTATGTCAAAAGGACACTGTCAAGATCATAAGCCTCTAGTTTGACCTACCTTGAAGTAGCTAAACTGTTATAAACTTCTAGCAAAAATCCCCCAGGTCATGTATTTTTAGGATTGGTTGGGGTTTTAAAAATACTATTATTTTTAACAAATGCACATAACTATAGAGGAATTTTTTCAGAGCTCTGTTTTTGTAGGGCCTACCAATACACACCATTAGGCGTTCTGGATGCTTGGGCTGCAACAGCAGTTTTCTAACGCTCCCCACCAAATCCTGCCATGCTTGTGTGTGCAAGCATGCCTGTGCAAACCCGAACAGGCTGCGAAGATGGCACTGAAGGTCGAGCCAGCATCTTGGAGCATTCAGATTACTGGAAACCCCATTATTGGCCTTCCTCCTCACTCAGAAAATGTTTTGGTTGAAGTGCATGGGGGTTGCTGTCACCCTGAGATCACCGCAGCAATGCTCATAGCAAGCCCTGCAGCACAGGGGGCTGGGAAAAGGGCCAAACTCCCTCGCCATGCCTTGCTGCAAAACACAGTTCTGCAAAAAAAAAAAAAAAGGCTTCACCTTCTTATGACCCCCATACAGGTTACAACAGGAGAGCTCTCAGCAGGACTCTGGCACCCAGAAAGCAAGAAATATTCAACTGCAAACCCAGCCGCTGGGATAGTTACGCTCCCAGAGCAGCCGTGGCTCTACCTTGCACAGCGCAGGAATTGTTTAGGTAAAAGTGCTGTGGTTTTTCCTAGCAAATCTGCATAAAGCTGGGTAAAAACAGGAAAAGTTTTGCAGTTAGGGACAGGCCTGTGTATAGAGAGATATGGCCCCTGCACTCTGCTTAGGCAAACTGTTTTGCACAAAAGTCCAGCGACGCTCCTGGTTTTGGGTGCTTCCCTCCCACGAGCACCCCAGATTTTGCCGGCGGCTCTCAGAGCCCAGGTGATGCCACATGGGGCAGCTCCCTGGGTCTGCATAGACGGAGCATCACCACAGCCAGTAATCAAACACCTTCATACACATGCAGCAGCCTTGGCACTCCTTGCCTCCGTTACGGCAGACAGGGCAGGGCAGGCATTAAACCAAAAAGCTTCACTTTAGGTGCTATGGAAAAGCAGGACCCACTTTTCCTTTATCCCAGCACAGGGGTCATTGCTTTCACCAGGGCAAACTGGTAGGTGAAGCCCTGGAGCAGCCTGCACAAGTGAGCGGGGGACACTTATGCAATGGGGGCCAAAAGCAAGGGCTTAAACTCTGACTGGGGTCGGGGGGACAGGTGGGAAACCATCTTAGAGATACCGAGGCACCTGCAGGGACAGCTGGTCTGCAAGCTATCAAGGGAGGGCTTTATAAAGGGATGCACCAGGGGTTTACCTTTCTTCTCTCATTTTGCACAGGGCATGGCAGAGGTAGGAGAGCAAATGTCTCTCTCCAAAGCCTCTCTGAAACCTACAGGCAGGGACAGGCAGCTCTCTCAGCCTTGGGGAGTTTGCCATTTCCTCTTAGCCCTGCAGAGGAAGGGCGTCAGCCTTGCAGCAGCCAAAATCTCTCTCTCCTCTTTATGTGGCATGGTAGGGAAAAGCAACAGGAGGAAAATATCATGGCTGTGGGCTGGCAGGGAAAGAAATAACTTCTACTGTGTGCCTAAGGTGCTCTCTGAGCTTATTTGTGATCCTCTACTTGCTCTCCTTTCTCTAAACCTCTGCCCTTAGCCGATGGGCTATGTAGGCTCTTCCCTTTGCCTCCTTCCTTGGCTGCTCCTGCAAATGATAACTGCTGTATGGGGCCAGGATTTTCCTAAATGCTTTCCTTTATTTCCATGAATCTCATCTCAGCACCCTCTGATTCTGCTTTTGCCTCCGTTTGGAGTTTCTGCTGAATCCTCTCTCCTTGTCAAGCCTTTCTGGAGGGTCTGAGTTTCCTGCAGGGCACTGCTGGGATCTCTGGGGGGTTAGACAGGCTGCTTTTCCCCAGATTTTGGGGTATATGAGACCTAGTTGAGTAGGAGAGAGGGAATCCAGCATTACCGGTCAAATGATGGCCTTTCCCCAGCATCGAACGCATCCCTGAGCTGTTTCACCAGGTTGTCTTGGCCAGGGAGGCGGAAGATGCCCTCCTCACTCACACCATGCTCCCGGATGAACTCGGCACACTTCTGCACCAGGATGGGGACCTGGTGCTGCCCAAATTTCTGTTCATAGGCCATGGTATCTGCCAAGCGCTGGCCAAACACCGCTAGGAAAAGGACAGAGAGGTTAGAGGAACCCAAAAGCTTTGCTAAAGGCACATTACCTGCCAAAGTGCATCAGGTGCAAATGTGACAGCAGTACCTGCTTTTCTGATAGCACAGGAGCTACAAGAAGTCTGCAAACTGGGGGACAGCAGAACTTCTTCCAAAGAAATAATAGCAAAATGAAACCTACAAATAATTAACAGTTCTCAAAATTATTAAAACCAAGCAGTGAGCCTTGTTTTTTGCCATGCCGCTTGCCTGCCTTGGAGCAGCGTGCTGCAGAAGGAGACAGGAACAACAAAAAGTCTGATGTGAGGGCACAGGGAGAGAAGGCAAGCTCATCACACAAAGCTGAAGGGTATAGAAAGCACAGGAGACTGCTAAGGATTAAGAAAAGCAGCCTTGAAGAGATCTGGATCTGGAAGTCTTACTGATTTAGTTGCTTTTCTTCCCCCTCCCCTCTTCTCTCACCCTCCAGAAACTCCCCTGTGCAAAGAAGAGCAGTATATTGCAGCAAGTGGTACCTTTCCTTCGAAGCAATGGCTTTTTCCTCCTGAACTCACAGCAAAAGAAGAGCTCAAAGGTGGGAAGGCAGCAGCCTGCATCCCAGCTCTTCCTCCTCGGAGCCTGGGGCATGGTAAGAGCAGACGAATCCCAACTCGAACTGGCTCTGGGATATTAATGGTGAAGGGTCCTATGGTCCTCTACCATATTTTTGCCCCAGCAGTGCCTGTGATGTGTTCACCTCATGCTCTGAAGGCTGAAATAATTCCTGTGCATCTTCCAGATCAGGAAAATGCAAGTAAACACTCTCATCTGGAACCACAAGGCTTGTCGGCACCTGCCTGATCAAAGGGGTTTTTCATTTATGACTCGCTTACACTTTTAAATAATGAATATAAACCTGTCATTGTGCACAGTAAAAGCAAATAGCCTTTTTTTTCTCCTCTCTGCTTTGGTAGCTTATAATTAATTGCTTATTTAACTCCAAGCTGGCAGATTTGTTAATTTGGGAATACCTCCCTGGGGCCAATGCGATGCCCAAGCCAGCCCACTCGGGCCAGCGGCTGTCATTGTAGGGTGGCAGCCAGCCCTGCAAAACCCCGCTGAGATTTTGGAGATGCTTTTGCTGTTGCTTCACACTTGGCAGCTGCTCTGTTTTTTGGTGTGCCACAAGCTCACGACTAGCTGGGTCACGTGGGGCTGCTTCCAGGTCGGCTCTTGCCAAAACCTCCACTGTGCAGTGGGTTGCTTTAAAAGCACGTGTTGCTTCAGCTTGCATTGAAGCCAAAAACCCAAAGCATGAAGTTTCGGGGGGTCTGTTAACCTGTGTGTTGACATAAAATGCAGCTCCATAGTACCTGACTTCTCTGCTATCCTCAGGGCTCTCTGTACTACTGTAAATTTAAATTTTCTATCATATAAGGTCACTTAATCTAGCTAGAAGAAACTGGCAGCCTCCTAAGTTTAAGCAAGGATCAGATGTGAAGTTTTTATTAAATACTAGAGCCAGGTGAGGCAATGCTCTGAAAATTTCTGGCTCATGCAATCCTAATTTCAGATGAGTAATGCTGCCTCCCCCAGGGCACAGCATGTTTCAGTTTAGAGGCAGAAAACACGAGGGTCACAGAGGAAAACCAGCTGTGTCGTCATTTAGGTGAAGCTTGTCTGTGCCTATGGTAGGGTCACAGTGAAAGAGCTCAAATTGGCAGTGCCTACTTGCCTCTGAACTGCTGTAATTTATATTAATACAGGAGCTAAGGGAGACCAGACCTCCATCATGCTTGTCTTACACAGCTGAAGGGCATGGATCCTATACAAAATTATATAAATAGTCAGGGCAAAGCATAGAGGGAGGGAGGAGAGGCTCAGGATGACCATCCAGGTTAGTGGATTTTTGGAAGAGAGCTAAAGAGACTCCCAGCCCTGTTTCATTGGTGAATCTTGCTTATGAGAGTTCATCCTTATAGGAAAAATCTGGATAGTTCATCCTTTTAGGAAAAGTGGCTGGAGTGACCTTTGCTGCTTCCTGTGCAGGCTTTGCCTGCGGTGGCAAATGTACGGTGTGATCCTTTCTGATTGATTCATGTTTTATACTGCCCTGACCACAATTCTGTAATGGCATAAACGCATGCCCGAGGGGACTGGAAGCAAGGATCCTGTTGCCACAAGCCTTGGCTGTGTGTGAGAAGGGTGACTGGGGGGCCAAGGCAGACTGCAGAGAAAATGGGGGCAGAAGGGCTGGGCTGAGCAAGAAAAGCTGGAAGGAAAGCAAAGCAAGGAAACTGGCAGGTGAAAGCAAGATTTTTCAATGCTTTATCCCTGAATGAGTTGTTTTCAAGAACAACTTTTTCTGGGGTCAGTAAGTCAATGAGGAAGTTCGCAGAAGAGGTTGAAACCAGCCCAGAAATCTTCATTCATGCTTGGCTGCCATTTCCTTAACACTGCCTGTGTTTGCAGCAGACCCAACACCACGGGGTCTGGTCTAGGAGTAGGTTTCTAAGGCATTACAAGTTACAGTCACACTACAGCTCCGTTCTCCAGTTTCAAGGGTTTTGAGCCCAGCTTTGAAATTCTCGCACAAAAGTACTGCAGCCCACGGGATGGCAGGAAATCACCTCTCCAAGAGCTGTCCCTGCTCCCCTTTACCTCCTGACGATGACCCCAGCACTCGTCGGATGGATTTAACCCATTCCTCCATCTCAGACTGGGAATTAGCCATGAGCACGCAAGTGTCCTGCCCTGCCCGGTTCTGGTCTCCAGAGACCCCTGCAAAAAAACATTTATGCATCATTTATAGAGAAGATTGGAGGAGGAAAGACACATTCTTGTTGTTTTCTTTGCTAAATGCTTTTGGCTCCAAATTTCTCCGTTAATGTCTGTTTGTCTGTGAAATGAAGCCACGCTCTTACATTTCACCCTCGCTGAAGGTCTGCAAGAAAGGAACAGAAACTGCTCAACATTGCAGCTTGGCAAGGCTTCTCAGCATGAGACACGGGCACTGAGACAGGGCCCTCCTCCAGCCCTGGTGTGTGAATACCGAAAGCAAGACATTAGTTTTCATGTGCAATGCAGCACTGTAGGGACCTTGAAAAGAAGTGGGAGCAAAAGGACTGGCAAAATGACTCGCCCAGATGATGCTGCATGAACAGTCCAGCCCAAAAGTGTGCAACAAAGTGGAGCAAAGCATCCCCACCTGGGATGATTTCGAAGATAAATTTCCCTCCTTCCTCTGGGTTGCTGGCCACCTCCTTGATGGTGCTTCCCTGGAGAGACAGGCAGCCCTAGGACAAAGCAGAGCAGGAGCTGCAAATACCTGTGTCGCATCTCTGCAAGGCTGATACTACCATGTGTCAGCACTGAGGATCAAAGTCTTTCTTTCAAACAGATTGCAGGAGCTGGTGCCCTATTTATATATATATATGCTAAAAATGACTTTTCAAACAATAAGGGACACTTAAATGCCAGTTTTTCTGATTAAGTGATTCTCAGAACTGGTTATTTTGCTCTTTCCTTTTTTCCCTCCCTTCTCATGTTTTTTAACCCCAGTTGGGAGTGGAAGAAGAGAGTACAAAGGAGAAGGGACTTGGCAAAACACTGGAGCATCCTGTTTCTGTTGCACCAGAGCAGGAAAACTGTTCCTTTAATACAGCATCCCTTAAACCCAAAAACCAAACCTAAAGTTTGCAGGAGAGGAGTAGAGAAAAAGAAGAAAAGGGAGGGGAAAGAAAAAAGCAAAGTGGAAAACAGCCATTTCTTTTGAACCTTCCTTTCCCCAACTGTCACGGTGAACACGGGCAGCTTGGACCTTGCTGGAGGGAATGGGTGGGGAGCGGCCGAGGCATGTGGGGGCCGAGCGAGCATGTGAGTCAGCACCGGAGGCCTCCCAGGGCAGGAAATAAGGCTGCACCACAAAAATAGAGTTTCTCAGCTATTTCAGCCTTCTGAAAGCCACTGGGCTCCTGCGAGCAGTGAGGACCGTCAGCGCTCCAAAAGCCTGAATTGCAGCTGTATCAGTCAGAATCATTGACGGGATCAGAGAGGCTTGAAATGACCCGGGATGGTGCATCAGGGTCACGGCGAGAGCTGCCAAAAGCACCGTGAATAGCAGTAAGCTTTTTACAGTGCTGTCTACATCCCACTTACAACCAGGGAGACTGCTCCTCCCAGTCACCCTTGAAATGGGGCAAAGCCAGAAATAGGACCTGGATCCTGCCAGGCTCAGCCCTGTGCTTTCACCCCAAGGATCTACTGATCGCCTTCCCCTTACGAGCATTTTCTATCTTGAGATTAGTTTTGCGACCGGTAACAATTTGTACAGAGAATGGCTCTTCCGGCAAAGGGGAGAACCTTTCCCTGAAACTTCTCAAAACAAGGAAAAGATGGTAGATATTCAAAAGTAAGCTACAGTATGGAGAAGACAGTTGAAAACCTAGAACGTTATCCATATAACTTGGGAAAACAACCTGATTTCTTCCTGGCAAGTGTACGACAATGCATACCCTAGGAAATGGTTTATACAGGTGAGACAGAGGGCTTGTTACAACCTGGAGGGGCTGAAGATGGGAGGATGCTGCCGGAGGGCTGTGGACATCACACTCCTGTTTTGTGCAAAGGGTTGGGTGCATATTGTGCTCTCCTGAGGATCTCAAAAAGCATCAGAATTGACATGCACTAGAGCGTTCACCAGATTTCAAGTCTTTTCCTTTAGAGGGAAAGGCAGCAGGGCAGGTTTCCTCTGACTGCGTGGGGTGGACCGGGGCAGCAGCCGAGTAACACAAACTGCATCTGCACACCACTGAGCCTTCTGCAAAGGATGTGGCTGGGCTGGATGGGATACAAACTCAGAGACCGGGGAGAGATAGATATTTCCTTTCCTCATCCCTCCAGCTGCCCTCTCCCTTGGCAAGAGGTCCTAAAGAAGCAGCTGTCCTTCGCTGTCTTCTGCCCACAGCGCTGCCATGAGGCCTGTCCTGGGCAGATCCTCACACTTAGGCTATGCTGAAAGTCCTGCTTATTTTTTCCTAAAAGCATCCTGAAAGATGCATTTCCCACCAAGTGCATGGCTGAAACCTCTCTCAAAGCTCTCGTCGTCTTGTGCACACATTGCTGCACCTGCCATCACGAAAATGGTGGTGCACTAAGCTCTTTTTCTCCCCAGCCCGTTTCTGTTGTCTTGGAAAATGATAGCAACTTCCTAGTTGGTAACTTTTTTTTCCCAGCACCCCGTTGCTTGAGCATAGCGGGACCAAGCCCCCAGCAGGGCTTGCAGGCTCTTTAAGAATTTAAGTGCATAGGTAAAGCTCCCGATCAGGATACCTCATCTCTGTTACAGCCCAGAGACAGAAAACTCCTTTAATGCCCTACTCTAGACCCATCCCAAACCATTTCCCAATGAGCAAAACTGCAAGAATGGGGAGACTGAAGACCGGCAAAGCCCAGCGGCCTTGTCCTACCTGTGGTTTGACATCGTCCTCGTCCTTGTAGTAGTAAAGCTGCTGGCCCTTAAGCACAAAGTACCGCTGCTGCCAGTTCTTGACAATGGAGCGCTGCTTTTTCAGCCAGCCGATCTTCAGGGGCCGCTCTAGTGGGTTGGGGGAGGCCGGCCAGGTAGCTGCTGGCTCGCCGCTCATCACGCTTTTGGAGCGGGCTGCCAAGGAAAGAGAGGGACGGGCTGGCGGGGACACACGGGGACGAGCTGCCAGCAAACCCGCGTCCCCAGGGCTGATTTAAGCTACAGCAGCAAGAGCGGCTCTCTGCCCCTCTGCCTGTGCTGAGCAAACTGGCTAGAGTTTTTAAAGGAAGTGGCTGCAGTATCTGTCAGTGTGTGCTTCCTTTTTCCTGCGTGGGAGTAATTGTCTTGCAAGTGAGAAGAAAGTCATTAGCTTTTTTTTTTTTTTAATGGGAGTATGTGTTTTTTTTATAGCCACCCCAAACAGCCTGCAGTAGCGATAGCAGAATGACCCAGCCTGGCTTGAAAAAGAGCTGTTTGGAACTTGCAGTTTTGCTCGGGGAGAGCATTGCCTGATGCTTCTAATGGGGCAGTTCTCACACAATGGGACCGGAAAGTCTCCAAGGGGGAGAAAAAATGCCAGTGTGGATTTACCAGCTGGGCAGAGGAGTGTCCCCTGTCTCCTCTTTGCATTGCATAGATGAGTCCCATTGGTGCCACTGACCTGTGCCAGGGGCCAGCAGCATGGCCCTGTGGCATCTCTAAATGCTTCTGTGATAGTAAATGCCTTGGGAGGGATCGTTTCCAGAAGGGATTTTTGCCTCTGGGTCGGGCACTGCAGGACCCCAGTGCCAACCCACCTGGGTAGAGTTAGCATTTATGGTCGCAGGGCAAAAATAATTATGTGACTCCAGGGGAATTCAGCTTCACTTGTCTCTGCATATGGTGATTTCCTGAGGTCTTGCATCTCCCCTGCTAAAATGGAGCTGATGGCACCTGGTTGGGTCCTGCGGGTGAGGGCGGTGCAGGATTTGGGCTGCTGAGCCCAGCAGCGTTTTCTGGCAGAGGGCATTCAGGCTGAGCCAGGGCTGTGAGGGAGGTCTTGTGTTAGTACTGTGGGATGGGGAAAGCTGTGGCGGCCCCATATCTCTGCCCCCAGATGCCCACTTTTCCCCCGAGCTGGTCCGCGGAGCAGAGGGCTGCAAAAGCTGCATTAGATATAAGTGTCGATGAATCCTGGCATGGACCTGAGTGCAAAGGACAAGCTTAAAAAAGGGGAAAATTAAAAATCACCCACCACTGCCTTGTGACATTTGGGAGTGGGGGCATCTCACGCCTGAGCGAGTGCTCCCGTTACACAGACACCCATGGGGAACATGAGCCTAGAAAACATTTTGCACTCAGTGCTGAGCAGTTAGCAGTTGCTTCAGAGGTCAGGGGTGCTGCAGTTCAAGAGTGTGCCCAGCTTCCCCTTCTGAAATCCCCCGGAGCAAGAAACCCCGCTGCGTTTTGCCTTTGTCCTTCGGAGCCAGGCTCGGGTAGGGCACTCTGAGCTCACCTCTCCACTACAAACCTGTCACAGGATTGCAAATCACTTCCAAAAAATCAAAAAGGATTGTGAATCCAAAAATCAGCCTTCAAAGTGCAGTGAGGATGCTGCTTATATCTCGATGTGTGCTGATGTGGGATGCCTCCGGCAGAGGATGTGGTTGTAAGCAAGGACCTTTGAAAGGGATTTGCCAGCCAGCTCTCCTGAAAAATGCTGCTTCTGGGGGTTACCCTGATGCAAAAAACAAAACAGCGTTTCCAAATTGCACCTCAAGCTCCGGGCAGCTTCTTTGCTCTTTGCCAAAACATCTGCATTACTCAAATCTCATAAATATTAATATGATTCTCAGCAAATTGCTCACGAGCAGCATCACTCCTCTCCGTAAATCATGTTCCTTCATGTCTTGTGGCTGCCATCAACTCCTTGGAGGTGAGGATTTTTGGGGAATGTTCCACAGGGGTGGAGCAGCTGCCGGGAGCGTGGAGGCTATGGGGTGCAGGGCGCTGCCTGCCTCCTGCAAATGCTTTGCTCTGCAGAAACCACAGCCCATTGCCAAAGAGAAAATCCCGGGTGGGCTGGCTCCAAACTAGCCCCATTCTGCAGAAAGTAGCACTCCCACGAGCCAGCACTCTGATGCCTTCCTGGATTTTGCTGTGTGCTCTCCTATCCGATCATAGGACCTCATCTCCCCCTCGATGAAACAGAGACGCTGATACTCGCTCTGTTTAATTAGCGCTAACATTTGCAGAGTGAGGTCTCCGTACCAAGCACTGATGACCACAAGGGCTTAATCTGAAGTGAAGCTGTTGCAAGGCAGCTCGCAGGGTCCCAAGTGGGTGGAAATCAGGGATGCATCTCCATCCATCAGCTCTGTCTTCAGCCTTCCCCAAAGAGCTCAGCTCAACCCAGCCCAGCAGCACTGATATTCCAGCGGCACAAGACTTGGAAGGAGAAATCGCGTCTCTTATGAAAAATGCAATGTTTTACTACCTTTTATCGGAGATATTTATCTCCATCTAAGCCTGTCATGGCTGCATCAGGGCTTTGCACCATGGAAAGGAAGCAACCCGGCAGGGACTGCTACCCAAGGGTTCCTCCTGCTCTCAGCCTTGACCTTAAATTGCCAGGTCCTTGCTGGAAATAATGTTTATTCTCTCCCTCTTTGCAGCCTTTCCCAGGTGCATAAGGAATGTGCATTCAGAGGGGTACACTTGGGTCCCCTTTCTTTAGCATCAGCTGTTCTGAAACGCCAGACTCAAGGTGCAGCCAGAGGCCTGTCCTTAGCCGTGGCTTAGCCATGTTCATGCACATACATATGCACCAGTGTGACCATGCAGATATATTTTCCCTCTGCAGGAGACAGCTCTCCCTGTGCTTTGGGCTTATTTCAGGCCAAAATATCAGTTTGCAGGATCCTTCTTATCCACGATGCGAGCACTCCCCAACCGCTGTTCTCACCACAGAGCTGCTGTGGGGAGCTTGGCTTTGCAGACAGCGAGGCTATTTTTGCCCAGTGGAAAGTTTTCTGTGATCACAAAACCAGAACTACCAAGGCTGCGGCTCCCTCCCTTACCACTTTTCCAGGTTTCTACCTTTTGTGGCCAGTGCGATGCCCAGCTCACATGTGATGACCAGCTGAATATTTCATGTGGGGCGGGGGCAAAGCTTTTTCCCTGGCTGTTGCCAGGGTGGTCCAGCACTTGCAATCATCTCTTCCACCAACACATCCCTGCTGCACTTGGCCCCGCTCCTTCTTGCCACTCTTGCAGGGCAGGAAAGAGCCACTAAGAGCAAATGTGGTGCCTCCCAAAGCATTTCCTGCGGTAACCGCCTCTGAAGTTGAGTATTTCCTCCAAAACATCCTCACTCTTCCTCCAGCCCCAGGGACCAGCCACACCAGGGTGCCAGTGTCCTGCTGCCTGCTCCCAGAAAACAGGAGCCGTGCCAAAGTGTGACTTGCAGGAGAAATTGCATTGGGTACCACCGTGGTATCCACATCGATGCTGGCTCCTGCCCCAAATCCTTGTCTTGGGCAAGAGCTCTCCCTGCCATCCCCTTTGCTCCTGTCCCACAGGAGGGACGTCGGGTACTTGCAATAAAAAACAGTAAAAGCAAAAGTGCCACAATAGGTTTTGCAATGAAAATTGGAAATGCCATTTTCTCCTTCATTGAAATAAATAGCTTTGCATTTTTCTCAGCATGAGGAAACACACAGGAGCCAGCGCGCTGTCCTGGGGCTTACAAAAGCTGCTTGTGCCACGGCCGTGGCGATGCCAGGAGGAGCCAGCGAGGGTGGCAGTGACTAATTTGCAATAATTTTCCACAAGCAAGTCACATCCCTGCTGCACCCCTGAAGATGGCAGCAGCTGGTCCCTACAGCCACAAACCCTGAAGCATGAGAAAAGTCGATGCACCGAGCTGTGCCCCAGCGCTCAGGTCTCTGCACACACACACAGACAACCCTCATCTTACAGGCTCGCAGCAGCTGCAAGAAGCACCCAGAATTTCACCACAAGCAGATTTTCTTCAAAACAAGCATCTCCTGGTAACACCTCAGGTTCAAGCCTGTGTCCCATCTCCAGCCTCTCTGCTTCCCAGCAGCCAGCAGGCTCAGTGTCCCCTGGCCTTTTTCTCTGAGCTACCAATTGAATTTATGCACTGCTCCACAGCCTCTGTGCAAGAAGATATTAATTATCCTAAGAACAGGCAATGCAGAAATCCAGGACGGTTCTATGATAACTATGTGGGGATTTCTCCACCGCTGTCCTGCAAGCTGATGAGTGCAGGTGATGGCACTGCTTCCTCTGTCCCTGCAAGCTTCTGGACCACCCGGGGGCTCATTCTGCGCATTGCTGTGCATTGCCGAGCCCAGCCACAGCGGTGGCTGCCGGGGAGCAGCGGTGCTTCGTTTGGGGCCTTGTGTGAAGTAAATGGTTTGGCCACCTCAACGAAAGCAGCTTCAGATAGAAGTCCAAATTGCCTTTGCAAGAAAAATCCAGCCAGGACGACCTTGCAAGCTGACACAAGGTGCGGGAAGGAAGAGCTCAGCACCACAGAGACCAGCTTGGTCAAATCTCTCTGCTTCAGGGAGAAATCAAGTTGCCAGTGTGTGCCTTGACCACATTTTGGCACCAGTGCCAGGACCACGGAGTGCCCTTGCCTCAGTGTGCGCACAAGTCTGGGCTCGTGCACCCCTTCCTCGATCGCAGCATCCTCGCGCCCAAATCCCCTCCCTGATTGCCTGACTCAAAAGCAGGCATTGGCTCCGCTGTGGTATTGTGGCCACAGAGCCCGCCATAGGGATCCCTCACTCCTTCCCAAAGGCATTCTCAAGTGGTTTTCATGCTGGAGGTGGATCCCATGGCAGAGTCGAGTCGTGCAAAGCCTGGGCAGAGGCAGGAGATAAGTCAGGAAATCACACAGGGAAGGTGTCCTGCGGCACACAGCCTGGCATGGGCATCAGAGGGCTCTTCACCACGGTGAGAGGAAACCAGTGACGTGGGGTGGGCGAAGAAACCTGAGCAACAGCGAGATTGCTTCCTCCAGCCCGCACCACTCTGTCCGCTTCTTGGCTTGCACTTCATCTCCCGCAAGACTTGCGCCAGCAGAATGAGCCCATGTGCTTTAAATCCCCCCCAAACCTGGGTGGGCAGCAGCCCCACGCTGCCAGGTCCCCCAGTTCCCCACCCTACGGAGACAGCCGCGGCTCCAGGCCCAGAGCCACAACCCTGGCCATGCTCCCACAGCATCCCTCAGTGACCACTTTGCAAATCACTTCTTGCAAATCATTTGCAAATCATCTGCTGTCTCGAAAGCAGTAGCTGGGGGCCAGGTCCCCCCACCAAGGCCAGAAGTGGGTTCGGGTCTGGGCCGTAGCCAAAATTGCTGCTGGGCTTGGCCACAGGGACCGTGGTAGACCCCAGCTTGCACCAGAAAGGCTGAAGCAGAAACAGAAGGGCGTAAAGAAATAGTCACAGTACCTATTTTTGCAGCATCCATTTTCAGGTTGAAATCCCAGTTCCGTGGCAGCTTGAGGGACATTTTGCATCAGGAGGGGCTTTTTTTTTTTCCTGAGGGAGGCTTGCTCAGGAGATAGGCTGAAACGAAGCTCTGATAGTCCCGTGGGGATCCTGTGCCCGGGGTGCGATCCCCCCCCACGAAGAGTGACGGCTCGACAAGGGTTGATTTGCCAACT
The DNA here is from genome assembly GCA_034782735.1 of Sagittarius serpentarius. Taxonomy (NCBI): domain Eukaryota; kingdom Metazoa; phylum Chordata; class Aves; order Accipitriformes; family Sagittariidae; genus Sagittarius; species Sagittarius serpentarius. The sequence continues at coordinate 19,528,573 of JAVKLA010000049.1, read as the reverse complement.
TACTTCCTCCTCCCTCCTCTAAGAGCGGCTGTGAACAACCCCATAAAAGTACTTTCCTGCCCTGCTTTCCTGCAAAGCTCTCGTCTTTCTCCCCCAACAACGCCGAGGTGATGCCGCCTTTTTTACTCCCCTTTCTGCTACCCCTTTGGCTGATGCAGAGATGCAGCAGCCCGGCCCCAGCCTGCAATGAAATGTGGCTGCCCGGGGTTGCTCTCTGCACCCTGCTTGTTGCATTTGAGGAAGTGGGTGTCCTTCTTGGTGCTGTCGGTGCGCTAGAAAATTGCTCACTGAAGGACACGGCCCAGCACGGAGTTTCGGGAAACGTTTTGCTCAGCAGCAAAGCAGAGCAGGCTGTGGCTCAGGTGGCTGTAGCCAAATGCTGCGGGATGGCGTCTCTGAATGTCCAAATGCATCGCCGTGTGCATGGCCTGGACAACATGGGTGTCTTTTGCATTTTCTTATTGCTCTTAGTCCCCACAGCTGATGTAAGGTTTTTACATCCACTTTGTAATAGTGGTACAAGCAAAACGGGGATGAAATGAGGCTCTTGGAGGAAAGGCTGTGGGTATCAGAGCAGTGAGGGCCCGGGGATGTGGGCACAGACCCCATCAGGACCACCAGATCAAGCAAAGACCCTCTCCCTGCTCAAAACAGCGAGTGTATCCTGTTTCATGTCATTTAATGCTCTTTTTCCACAAAAGAAATGGTTGTGCATCTGCAAAGCAGACTGCAATGCAATTAAACTGAGCTGCAGCTCTTGAGACACAAGATAAATGCAAGGAAGGGTTCTTGCAACACCCAAATGGAGCAAAAAGCATTGGGGGCAGCTGCAAGAAATGGCAGCATGCCCCGAAGGCCTAACAGAGGGCTCCCGGCCCCGTTTCCCCACCGTAACGCGAAAGCGCAGGCCTTGTGGAGAGGGAAGTTGCCCTGAACAGAAGCAGGAACAGCAAAGCAGGCAGCCCAGGGGGCTGAGTGAGGACGTGGCCACCGGTTCCTGTTCTGATTTGCAGCCCAGCCATCACACCCAGGATGCACTGAGCCGCTTGCAAAGGCTTTTTTTTTAGTGTAAATTGAGGATGTGCCTCTCAGGGAAGGAGCTGGAGCCTGCGCTGACTGCCTGGTCGCAGCACAGCCAGGGTGGAACCTGGAGGGCTAATTTGGGTTAATCACAGCTGAAAAATGAACTTGTTGCTTCGAGCAGTGACTGCAGCCAGCTCAGAGATCCCCAGCTCACATATTCCACTGCTGAAAGTCCAGAGAACACGATGGCATGGAAAGCAGTGCTATCAAAACGGAGCAGCCCAGCACGTAACCAAGCCTGAACTAGATTAACCCCAATATCCTGCTTTGGACCCAAACTGCCTGAATTAACTCCGTTTCTGCTGTACCTCGAGCAGAGGCCCCTGAAGGAGCCCTGAATTAAGCATAATTTTTTCCTCTTAATAGCTGCAGAAAGCTAGAGGAGCTCTAGGGTGTTATGCATTTTTATCTTTTTTTTTTTTTCTCCCCACAAAAGCCCAGCAGCAGCTTGTGAACAGCCACCTTTCCCCACCTGCCTATGTGAACAGGATGTCACGTGGCACTTTCCCCTCCTCTAAAAAGGAAACAGCAAGTGTTTTAGGCCCAAATCATGCAATTCAGCCCCATGCTGTGTGGCTACACCACAGCAGCTCAGCCCTCTCTAGCACCCTAAGAGACCTTCGCAAGCACCCAGAGATATGTTTCGACTGTCTCCGGCTTGCTCCCATCGCCTCCAGGTTTTGGAAAGGACATCAGAAGATTGGGGTGGGTTTTTTTTTTCTTAGCAATCAAGCCAGGTAGCCTGTTCCTGAACCGAATGCCCCAGGGGAACTTAAAAAGGGCAAATCTCAGCCCATAAGGTCGGTTGTTTTGTTTTTACATCCCTCTTCTATCAGGATCTCATGGAAAATGTGTCTGGACAGGGGGCTGCATGAGACTTGGTCTCACAGAGGCAGCCTTGCTTTAAGGCTTACTGTCTTTCTGGGTATGGAGCACAGCTAGCACCAGGATTTCCACTGACAATTTACAGTTTTCGATGTTTGACTTAATTAAATTGGCACAGGATGGGCAGAAACCAGGAGAGATCTTCAGCTGAACAGCTGAAATGCAAGCAGCGATGCAGATATGCCAGCCGCAGAGGCTGTCAGATGATGTGTCTGACTCACTGCCCTGCTGTCGGCCGCCTCGGCAGCTTGCCGAGAGACTTCATAGCCCCTTTTCCAAAAGATTTAACACCGAGGGATCTTTCAAGACCTCTCGGTAATGGCATCTAATTGCTTCCTAGGATTGCTGAATATTGCATGGTGCTGCTCAGCAATTTTCTGCTTAACTGGCTGACTTCTCCAAGGGTGATGTGTTGCAATGCGAGATTTGGGGTTTAGAGTTACTTTGCAAGGTTGCTATAGAGAAAGAGAGGGCACCATATTTTGTTGTTGGAGGATTAATTTGTCTGAAAATGCCCACACAGTGTGACAGGAAGCAAAAAGAGGGCTGCTGATGGGTTGGTTTGGCTTAGCTGATAAGTCAAAACCAGTCAGAATAACACGAAAGCTAAAAATACCATGTTTTGCCGGGTAAACAGAAGGATTCTGCTCTCCTAACCCCACGCAAGTCCCGAGAAATGGCTGAAATGAAGCAATAATTTACGCTAAGTGGAATTCCAACAGTTTTTCACATTTCCAATGAAATCTTTAGGGCAAAATGAGCCAATTTGCAGGGTGCAGCAGTGCCAACACCTCCCCCATCTTTGATCAAGATGGGCCTGTATGATCTGATCACAGCTTCCACTACAAACCACCCTGGAAATGTAGCCGTTTGTGTCCCTCGTGCAGGATGCGGACGGCCCAATCCTGCCTGCGTGCTCAGCCCATCTACAGCCTCCACGTGCATCTTTGCCGCAGCCAGGTCTGCTCTTAGGAAGATCCCCAAGGAAGGAAAGCTATGGGACAAGGAATGGGGGAATCTGAGTTCAGAACAGACCGATCCGCTTTACAGAGCACAGAAAGGAGGTTTTCAGCATCTCCCCCACTTGCCAACAGCGCTGAATAAAACTCCACTACAGATAATGGAACTTATATTTATTTACCAGTAACATATAGTATATAAATAGGGTAAATACTTTAAAATATACAGTATATCACATTCGGACATTCAGTCAAAGAAAGGCAACTCTACGTGTGTAGCTAAAACATTAATCAAAAGAACAATGCACAAAGAAAGAAGCAGATGGTAGAAACACATCAGGTCTGGAGAACAGGAGCACACAAAGATTACAGCAGTACAAAATGCAACTCCAGGGCCGGTTACAAAGGGCAGGAACCACAGGAGCTTTCATGCGATGCTTTTTTGACAAACACCTGTCCCCAGGAGGGTCTGGATGGGCCATACGGATGTTTTCCACACAGCTTTGCCCTCCTCCTATCATACAGAGCTGGTTAGAGGAGGCAAGGGAAGGAAGAGATGCCAGGGTCCCACCGCAGCATGCTCAGGGGAACTCACTGCACACATCAGAAACAGGAGACATACCTTGGAATATAAGGTACCAGCATTTCACAAACTGGTGCAAAATCCATTAGCTGACGCTATGGGATTTCCAGCTTCGTGAGCCGCACAGGGTACCATAAAGCCCAGGTAACAGCTGCCCCTTCAGGATCAGTGTCGGCAGACTTCTGAGCCCATCACCCCAAAGAATATCTAAGTAATACATGCTCATCAGCACAGGATGTGACACTGTATGCAGAAACTAGGTTTTGGTGTTTCGCTGAGCACTGCAGGCCATGGTCTGGCCATGCATCCAATCTGCAAACTAATTTGGGCTACAACCAGACTTGGAGAAGCAAATTCCTATCAGAGCATGCCAAGTGCTCATCTACACAGGCCTAGCCCAGCCTCGCCTGCTCAGACTGTAGATCAAACCAGTGTCCAACCCGTATCGCTAAACCACCCACCAGCAAATATCATGAACGTTTAGAGTCACGTCACCGGGGCAGCCAGCTTCTCACGCTATGCAAAAGCAGCTCTCTAGCAACATGCCATCCCTTTGCTCATTAAACACACATCCCTCTCTGTCCGCTCCAACTGGAAAAGCAGTGACTGCTCGTGAAGAGGTAGTTTCCAAACCAGCCTGTCCCCTGCAGTCATACCCTCATAAGCTTCACGTTGGCCAAATCCTACTTTTCTGTTCCTTCTGACCTGAGCACAGACGCTGGCTGATACAGTATCACCCCCCTTGCTGGTCTGCTCTCACAGTTATTTCCCTCTTGCTGGGCACAAGCAGGAGGAACTTCGCTGGTTGTAGAGCCCAATGTGAACAAAAACTATTGTGCAATGCTGAGCTTTAGCCCTGCATCTGGAGAAACTTCACGTTGAGCATCCCTGCATTGCCTTACCTAGATGTCCTTGGTGTCACCTGCCTCTCCAGCAGCACTAGCTACATCAGCCTCCCTCCAAACCTACATTCTTGTGAGAGCTGCAGCACAACCAAGGTCCTGCAAGGCTTAATGCAATGAAAAGAGGTGCAAGGTGTCCTGCTACACATCCCTTGGCATCACAGTTAACTCCTTTAGGGACAGCCAAAGCCAGTAACATCAGCTTTTCATTTCCTCTAACTTTCTAAGTCTAACTTGAAATACCTACAGCAAGCAGAAGCCACTCACAGGCTGGGCTGATGGGGAAAACCCACCAAACGCTCCCCCAGGCAGCACACTGCCGCTAACAGTCGAGTAGTACGATCACATACATTCATACCAGTGGTGCAGAAGTGGGTTTGCCAGCCACAGCTCTCAGCCCGATGGAGGACATGCCACGGTGCTCACTGGTATTTCTCAGCAAGTTCAGCTGCACAGCTTCCAAATAATCTTAATGACCCCCATCTCCCTCCTTCCGCCTCATTTCTCAAATGGATGCACCGTTCCCATTCAGTTTACTAAACTTAAGTGCAGGATGCTAAACCTTTTCCACGTAGCTTTACCCTTCAGGATCAAAACAGGCTTGGAAGTCCACCCTTTAACTGCACTGCTGGGAAGGCAGCAAGAATAAAGCTGTGAGCTCATCCGGAAAGCCACCCCCACGCACTATTGCTGCTGCTTCTCTGCCAGCCCTGGGAAGCCACTAAATGCAACTGCTTTGCCCTCCAGTGTCCACAGCCAGCACTACACCCCTCAAAAAGGCCCAAATGCTACTTGAAATGAAAAGCATGCAGAAAAGCTTTGCGTTCGATTTTTGCCCCACTAATTACAACTGAAGGGCTACAAAAGGTTTAAAGCAAGACGAGCAGGAGACTAAAGACCCATAGGAAAAAATTCTTAATATAAAGAGCAGTACACTTTTGTAATATTTATCAACACTATAGCTTCTTCTGATGACTCGCTTACGACCCAACAGTGCACTACACGGGATTTTGGCAGATAATGGCAACAGGCAGGGAGAATCCAGAAAAGCACCGGCTTGTCTGACCCCACAGGGCAAACTACTTTTCAGGGATTACACAAAACCCTGTCGCTTCCACACCTATTCCCAGCCCGGGTATTCCTTGCAGGTGCCCTCACCTTGCCTAGCTAAACTCAGCCAAATTGTCATGAAAAGCAGACCAAATATTCTCCCTGGGCAAAGCAAGATGGAAGCACCTTAATTCTCCCCTCCAGTTTTCAAATTAGGGGCTTGGATCAATATCCTCTTAAGTCGACAGAAAACAAATCGCTGCCTAATTCAAGCTGGAAGGGAACAGTCTCCACAACTAGTCCAGGAAAGCCTTTGTGTACACTACTGGCATTAACCAAATACAATCCTGACCTGGCTCTGTCGTAGCGGTCAGTCCTGACTCCTGCCAGAAGCCAGCAACTTTGCCAGCACCATGCTGGAAGTACTTTCTGGAAACAGACCCTTCTTCTCCGCAATCTATGCTTTCGATCAAATACCTATATTTGCAGTACAACGGGCACAAACTTCTGCCCTGTGGTTCCTGTTTAGGGAGATGAAGCAGAGCTTACCACACAGAAAGAGTTCTAGAGAAATGTAAGAGAGAGGTTGGTATCTGTTAATGTATTTACACACACACGCACGCACACGCTCTCGCTCACTAAGGGTAAATGAAAGCAATGGCAGAATCAGAATATGGAGTATGAACTACAAAGTATTTTCAGGTGTTTTATTTTCCGTCGGTGCTTAGCTAGCTTGCAGCGTGTACATGTCCCCATATGGGGGGGTGGGGGGTGTGTGTGTCTGTGTATAAGGTCTACATCAGCAACTGTTTGAAAACAGCAATGTACTTCTGTATTATCTTTCCCTGTTACTCGTTCCCCAGGTTAAAAAAGGTAAAGTTTCTCTCTCCCATGCACAAACTAAGAAAAGAAGCAAAATCAGAGTCACCTTGTGTTTGGGAACATTGCATAAGGTGTAAACCGGGGATATTTTCACTATCTGATCATATACACACACACAAAAAAAAGTAGTTTTACAAACTTTAGGGCTCTCATTTTTAAATAATAAAAAAAGTATGACAAAATAAAGGAAAGTACTTAGATAAAACCTTCAACTATTAAGTACAAACTATTTATGACAAGATTTAGTAAGCGAAGCAGGACAGAAGCCTGCAGGTAAATGAACCCAGACTGAAATGCAACACAGACCATGATAAACTCAGCAGCACGACATCTAGAACTCAAGTAACAAACAGGTGATAGACATGATCCCTGAAAGAAAAACAAAATACCCAGCGGACAGCACCAGTGGGGTGCTGGAGCCCCAACCAGCAAACTTCAGAAAGAAAAAAAAGTTGGAAACTGCTCACCAAATTACTTAAAATATCCCAGTGCAATATCCAACCATCAAGAAATGAAAAAGTGTGGTTCAGTGTTTCTTAAAGGTTATTTGAGTGGGAAAAATGAACCAAGTTATTTAAAGGGTTGTTCTTACTTGGCAGGAATTACTCAGTGAAACTTCCATGTTGTTTAACACCTATTTACTTGATTCAGTTTCGAAGCAATTTCAACCTCCCACATTGCCACAAGCAACTACCAGTTTCTTGACTCCTTGTCCCCAGTCTATTTCTGGTTTAATTGGTTATTAAAGTCTTATTTGCCAAAATATCAGCCATAAGGGGGGAATGTGAGAGGCACTGCAAAAAACAGCAAGTGAAAACAGATGCACGTGCCTGGCTGGGCAGAGGAAATATGGCTGGATTAATACAGGGTCCTCTTCCGATTAACGGAGCCTTGTGCTCACCATGCAGTCCAGAAGGAGACTGCACACAGGCATAAACATGGCTTTCTGGGAAAATTAACATTGCATTCACAGTTACCACCGGAGAAAACGATGGTCCCCAGAGTTGCCATCGTGAACGCAGCCTGGCACAATGGCCAGGGGAGCTGCGCGGCTTCACCTTCCCTGCTGGCTCCCACGTGCAGAGGCGGTTGTACGGACAACGCTTTGTGTATTCCCTGCATAAACACACTCACAGGAAAAGTTCAGCTCTGCCCACATGCATCAAAGGTTAAGAACAGACCATGAGGACAGTTGTACCCTCCTACTTCACCCAACAGTCCTTCCAAGCCTTAACTCCTTTTCAGCTACAAACCCAAGATTTGCTCATTTGAACCAAAGCTATATAAATATGTTATTAAAAAAAACCCACAAATGCAAACATTTACCAAGAAAGAAAAGTTACAGTGAAATGAGGCCTTGTTATTGTCTTAAATGAGGCAAGCCAGGAATTTCCTCAAGGAGGCTTGTCTGTTTTCAGTCCTGTTCCCATCGCCCGGCTGTCTATGCGTCCTCCAAGCTACTTAACATACCCTTGTCAACAAGGTGTGCTTTTAGCGTGTTGAAGATGTGAAGCTGCTGGTCTGGCCGCAAGGTTAAGAACTGCTGGATCAGTTTGCTTGGGTTAGGACCCCTGAAACACAAAAGCATCATTATCAATGAGTCACATTGCTAAATCTCAATGGCCTGGGAACCCAAATGCAATTTTGTCAAAATAATAGGCTTAAAGTAATAGCTGTGTTGCCCATTCCTTCACCCCAGGGAGCTTAACTCCACTTGAGATGCGGAAATGGATCCAAAAGGCACAGGATGCTGAATGGTAAACAAAGAAAAAAAACAAAACACCCCAAATCCAATCTGTTTCAAGAGGGTTGTGCCTCTTCCCTATCAGCAGATGCTCCCCCTCAAACATCAAAGCAGCCACGTAAAGACAGTTCCTCAACTCCTTCAGTACATCTTTTATGCACCTACAGGCTTTCTTCTATGCTTGGCTACAGAATACTTGTTAATGCTACAAAATTAGGTTTTTCTGCTAGTTCGACTCGGGAAACCCTGCTCAAGATTCACAGGGATGCAGAAGGGACATGGAGGAGTTTCAGAGGGACTGGAATAACAGACCTTGGGAAATGAGGGTTGTGTTTTCAGCTCTGCATGACCCTGCTAAAAGATGCTTCCTTTCTTCAAGCCTCCATTTCTTCTCTTTCTTTGTCTTGTATTTTTAGACGTTAATCCAACAGGGACAACTGTCACTTATCACAAGCTTGTACATCAGTTGAGTTTGACAGGGCCCCCAAACTTCACCGCAAAGCAACAATAAATACCTGATAAAGCTTGCGATGTACACGTTAACAAAGGTAGCCATCAGGTACTGACAGTCAAAGCGGTCCATGATACCTCCGTGCCCTGGGATGGTGTTGGCAAAGTCCTGTGCAAAGCAGAAGGGATTGCATTGAGCAGTTTCAAATGCCCATTACATGTATGTGCTTACGTACCTGTGTGCACGACCCTCACACCCTTGTTCTGATTCATCCCAGAAGGTAAAATTCAGACTAAGATGATATTTTATTTAATCTCTCCCTGGTTTTAAAAGTTTCTCTGTTATGAAGACTACCAGTGCCTGAGGGACACCAAGGCTTAACTTAGATCTGTCACTCAAAGGTCAAGGAAGGCTAGTGTTTATCTCTTGCCACCCTGTCTTGCCTTTCAAGGCATCGTAACTGAACATGGACTGTTTATACATAACACCAGCCTGCAAGACATCAACGGAAGCCTCAGATTGCAAAATTTCCTCACTGGGTCTTTCTTCCTCTACCTCAAGTTCTGCACCAAAGCGGGGTTTAGAATATTAGAGCTGAAATTTTAAGCTCTCTCTCCATTCCATTCAGTCAAAAACCTTAGATTCTGCTCCAGCTTTTTACCTGTGACTGTACAAACCTCCCCTCCCTTCCCAAAGCGCCCAGCCTGCCCCTCCTTGGAGCACAGGGACTGTTTAGAGTGGTAGCATCCATTTAGTTTTTCCTTTCCAAAATGTAAATGACCTTCACCATCCTCACCTTGATTTTGAAGGCCCTCTTAAATCCACTAGCAAAGAAGCCTCCGAAGGGCCCAATGAGGGAGGCAAAAGTAGACAGTGCAATGCTGTGGATTTGGAAGGGGTACATCCGGACTGTCTTCTGCAGAAAGAAAAACATGTCAGAGAAGGATTTTCAATGAGAATAGCACTCGCCACTGCTTGCCGCTCCTTCTCTGCTCTCCAGGCTTTAGGTCAGTTGGTTTCAAGCGTGTTACTGTCCCACCAGACTTGGGACAATTCCTTTGGGCCTTCAGCCAGCATGGAACACCACTCAATTCCCCCTTTTTCTGGATATACCATCATCCCTCGTCATGTTCCTTTGAAGACCGTCAAAATAAAGCCCTGATCTCTTTTCTTAGTGTTCCTGTCCCAATAAATAAGATGCAACAAACAGAGTCCTACCCAGCCCACCACGGACTGCAGCACCAAGGGGATGTTGTACTCCTGTAGCTGGAACAGCTCCGATGGCTCACAGTCCACTGTGAAGCTGTTAGTGTCGTTGTTGAACTCCACTGGACAGGTGAAGCACCGGTACCCAGACATCACATAGGACAACTTCAAGGAGACAGAAAAAGAGATGCAGCAAGAAAAAGCAGGATTAATATTTTCCTAAGCAATGTGGCAGAGCTGGTCTCAAAGGAAAAGGTCACTCAAGGCGACACGGCGAGGAGGGAGCCACACTCCCAGCTTCATTAAGAAGATTACTCTCTGGAGAAGCAGTAATTGGCTAAAGGCAGAGTAAGCATTTTCGTTTAGTAAATGCATCTGTTCAGTACGCAGTGATCAGAGCCCTGTATGAACAGGATGAGACAGGCTGCACCACTTGGCTGAGGACAGAAACAAGCAGACACAGAGATCGTCATAAAACCAGATAAGAATATTCCAAGAACACTCAATTCCCCACACACCCTTGAAATGATGCACAGCATTCATCCAACAGCAGCAGAGAGAAAATTTTGAGGATAATTATTGTAATGAACGTGTCACAGGGTCTAACAGGGACTAAAAGCTTCCTCCAGTACTCTGCTCCATCTGCAGTATCTGCACACAGCACAAAACACAGCCATGGACGAGCTGAAACCCTGGTCAGCAAGGAAAATGTGAAGTCTCTGACAAGAGCTGGGAGAGCTTAAAGCTTGACTGCGTTTTTTAAAGAAAACAATGTCACCCTACGAAGAGAAAAGACCAATGAAATAAGCACCATGATTGCTACTTACCAGCAATCCAAACAAAACGGTGGCAAAAAATCCTCCAATAAAACCCTCCCAGGTCTTCTTTGGGGAGAGCTGCCAGAGAGAGAGAGAAGGGGGTAATTACAAACTGTACATCTCCCCACACCACCGCACACCCATGCAGCCCTTCCTCACTTGTGAATTGCTGAGGCAAATACAAATTGGTGCCAACAACCAACAAATAAAGAGTTTGGTCAGAAGCTGACACTAACACCTCGGTCTGAAATTATTCATTTAACTTTACAGCCTCAAAGACTGCGATGCACGCCAAGTTTAGTTTGGAGGCTTGCTTCAGACCCACAACAAGCCACAAAACAGGAGATGAAGGAACACAGGACTAAGACCCAAAGAAGCCAAAACGCGTATTTTGTCCACCAAAGTGCTACAAACCTTGATGAGCGGTGTGCGGCCGAAGAAGAACCCGAACATGTATGCCATGATGTCATTGCAGATCACACAGGAAATTGGGACGATGAACCTAGATGGGAGAAGAATCAAACCATTGGAAAGTGCCAAGATCAGACAACTCCAAGACTTCACTAAATGAGCAGTTGCTTCATAAGGTGCTTTGCAGTGCCATCACATCAACGTCTCCCTGTCCAATGCAAAGCAAGGAGTAACCACTTGAAACTGCTAGGGAAATCTGGGAGATTACTCTAGTGCTCTGGACTAAAAAGCAGGTCGTATACCCAGAATGGCCTGTTTTAAGCACGTTTTTTTTGCCACACATGACATGCTGTTAGACAGTCGCCTCCTTTCCCCCTGGAGAGGTTGCATTTTAGCTGTAAGCAGGCGGCTCCCAAAGCACTCTGGGCTGGTTGTGACGTGCAGAGGAACACGCAATCTTAAAGCGGCCAAAATTATTTCTGGCCCTGCTGGTTTTGGAAAGACCACCAAAGGGGCTTCCCCTCTGCACAGCAGCTGGAGTGAGGTGGCAGGTTGCAACCTACTTCCTTTCACAGTGCTGCTTTTAACATGATGCTGACAGCACTGCTCCAAATCAAGTGCCAAGCAGCACTTTCCCATCCGTTTGCTAGACATGGGTATGAAGGGAAAGCACCTATAGAGGCCTGACACTGCCTGAAAGGTCCCTGCACCCCACAGCAATTTTCAGATGCTTCTTTACCACAACCCTCTATACTGCTTAAGTAGCACAAAGCAAGTCCTAAGTCGCTGAGGTATCACTCAATCTTTTGCTTTTCTATTCTGAACAGGTTGGTCCTTCACAGGAAGCACCTCCTCCTTGGCCATTTGGGTTTTTAAAAGAACAGTTTTAACTCAAAACACGGTCATTGGTTTCAGGCTGCAGAAATCAAAGCAACTCAGGACGCACGGCAACTCACCATATCATTCCTTCAAACAGGTTGTGAATGATGAGGTGCGACTGGGTAACAACAATTAGCAATGTCACATGGGTCCATCCAAACTGAAAGAGAAGACAGCATGCAATCCAGCCTGCCTAAAGACACTGCCCATACGCATCGCCGGCAGAAATTAGATGCTCTTAGCTACCTCTCAGACAGAGAACGGCTCGTGCACATGTGCATTTCTAGCATGCACTTTCACCACGACAAACACCAGGAGTCACGAAAAGCAGGGAACAGTCACCCGTAGTAATTTATGGGCATGTTCTTCAGCTCAAGCCCAGACGTGACCTTCATTGGGAAGACTTCTGCTGGACCAATGCTCTTTAGCCCACCCCTATCCCACTCATCTCACTCAGGCTTCTGACTATAAAAGAAGAGGAGAAGGCTGATAGATATCCAAGCCATACCCCTGTGTGCTGAATATATTGGAAAGCAAAACTAGCTGCATCGACAGTCAAACACGAGCAAGGCCTTACTGATGTTTGGGAAAAGGGGGACATAGCCAATTAACGCTGGTGGTGATCTACCCTCAGTGTAAGAGTCAAGTAGCCTCGTGCAGTCCTCTCAGCTTGCATAAAGTTTCTTAATAGCATCCACAAGTGCGGAGAGAAGAGAATACATGTTTGCAGGGAAATCTGGTCAGAGCCAGCTTCCTAAAAATACAGTCTGCTCACAGTAACTTTTCTTCCAGGCAGCATTACAATGCACAACCAGCACAGAAGCATCTACTGACACGTAGTCCTCTACACAACGTTTTCAAGCAGGCTACATTATTCCTTCTTCTGCCTCCAACTGGGGGCAGCCAGGCCCTGCATTTAACCTTACCATGTAGAATTGGAGGCGATAGTGTTTCTTCACCAGACTCAAGACAAACATGCAGAAACCTGTTGAGAGACAGAAGTAAATGGTGGGAATGTATCTTCAACAGTAAGAAATACTTTTTTTTTACCATGACATTGCACAACTCCTAAGGATTTTACTTGACTAAAGCAGCAATGTGGAGTGGGAAAACACACCACTCTGGAAGTCACAAAATACCATTGCCTACAAGTAACACTTGGACAGATGAACAATCTAGCCTGGCTGTCCCAGAGTTTTCTTCTACAGGGCCTCACGGAAGAGATTTGCCACCGCTACTCCAGCCATGCAGCCAAGTTACAGCATCACTGAAGAGCAGAGATAATTTGCTATGGATACTGCATTGGACACAATACTCAGGACAAGAGTGGTTCAAGGAGATTTCTTCCCTCCAGCCCAAAAAAGATTAACCAACAGAAAATGTGGTCTCTACCTGTTAAGTATAGGGCGAAAGAAATGAAGCGGTGGTATTTGCTGAGAATTCGCAGGGGCTCCTCTCTCTGAACCAGGGTGAAGAAATAATCCGTCACAGTCTCGCCATAGAAAAAGTAGTTTACGCAGAGCAAGAAGTACCTGCGAAAGATGCAGATGCTCGTTAGCAGGAACCCTAAAAGGCTTCCGGAGAAACACGGAAAGTGACTGATCCCTGAGGTCTTTACGTTGCTCTGGTACACTGCAAACAGGCCTTCTTCACGTGACAGCCAGAACTCTATTGCCCCCAGTTTAGAAATGTCACCTTCATTTAAGTTAGTGGCTGCATCACTCAGCTCCACTTTGCCACGGATCAAACTGCTGGGGTTTGGTTTTGGCCTTCTGACGCACAAAGCCTTTCTGCCTTTAGGTGGCACTCCTCAACAGGCCTCTGCGAGCTTGTGCATCCTAAAAGCACCCGCTCTGTGCTTTCTGAACGCACTGCTTCTGCCCTCTTCCCAGCCCTTACGTCCCAACGTTCAGCCCTGTTTCACAACCACCTAAAAACTCCCATCCCACCCAAGCAACCATGTCCGTCTCTTAAGTGGTGATGCCTGTCAACGCTGTCGCTTGCATAGATCATGGGATTCAAATCTCTGCACTTCATTAACAACAGTACAAGCTTTATCAATACGGGCTCTTTCAAGATATTGATCTACCAAGATCTGTGGGGGCTTTTCCTTTACGAGAGCTCCTAACACATGACACTGGTCAACACAAGGCAATCCCAGGGTCTCTGGTTTGGAGGTAGCCAGATGATCCCCTTGCTGCCTGTCTGCAATGGGACGAAGCGTGACTGCTGCTCATGAGCCTTGGGCGGGGGGAGCAGCCCCTCACTCACCAGCTGAGCGTCCTGAACCAGGGCAGGTCATACGAGTGGTACACATTATAGCCAATAGTGATAATCTCGTGGAAACATTTGATCTGGACACACATCACCTGCACAAAAAGACATCCAGAAGCTGTAATACATGTTGGTTAAACATCCCTCAAGGAGATAAATAACATGCACGGACAGAGCAAAAGGTACTTAAGCAGTTTCTATCAGTCTGGCAGGAGTCTCCTAATCCAACATGGGAAGCTCACCATCTTGTTTTTCCCTCCCCTTTCCTCTGCAGGAGGTTTCTAACAACCCCCTGTATTAGTTTCAATTGCAGCCAAATGCTGACTGCCAGGGCAGGTGGTCACAGATTCCTTCCAGGCTTCCTCCATGGAGAGAGAAATCGAGCAAGCTGAATAAGGACCTCCAAAATATGAGGCTCTGAGCTTCCCACCCCAGCAATGGTCCCAGCAACCTTCCCCTCTATCGCTGGGAACATCAGGACATCTCTCTGGAGCACTTACTATTGTCATTAAGACCATGGGTCCCAAGTAGATGATGATGAAGAAGAAGGTAATCATTGCCAGCGTGAGGATGCCTCTTACCCACCAATTCTTCCATCTAAGCCATAGAGAAGGAAAGACTTTAGAGAAAGTCAAAACAAAGCAAGGAAGCAGGACAGCACTTCTGCTCTCTGTACATCACAGGAAGGAAACTGAGCCCTGGAAAGCCCAAGTTTCCTCTCAGTGCTGCAGAGACCCTGATCCACTGATGAAGGCCTGGTTGCAGCAGCTGCAAGGCTACAGTTCAGCTCAGTCTCCCCTGCTATAAACCTCACTAAATGCAGAAAGCATTAGCCAGGTGCAGAGCATCTCCAAGGACACCACAATGGGATAGGAGAGCATCTGTCTCTGTTCTGCTACAGGTTTCCCACATCTTGGACAAGCTGCATGGTAGTTCAAATAAAATGGGGACCGTTACTCCTCTCTGCACTCCTTTTCAAGAGCCAACATGGGCCCTGGTGTGTTGCAGCCTTGCTACTCTCCAACAGATCCGGCCTTGAGCCTCTCTCATCCTCACAGCACACCCAGAGGAGATACTTTCTCCTGTGGCATAAATAAGATGCTTTCCCCCCAAAGCAGTCTGTAGAGAACATTCCCAGTTTGTTCTTAAATCTTGTCCTTATCACCGTGCTTTTCTCATGCATTCCTGCAGAAGTAGGTCACACTAGTGGTTAAAAACCGCCACAGTTGAAGTCTTTGCTGAGAGTGCTGTCTGTCGAAGCTAAACACAACGTCTCCTGCCCCACCCAGGTCTCTTTTCACCTGCCAAGACCCAGCACGCAGTGAGGTGGCCCTCTCGCAGCACTCCTCTGCCACCGGTCCTCTCCCACGCACAGCAGCCCTGAGCGCTGCACTCTGCTCTCCCCGCTAGCATCACCATCATGTTCTGTTTCCTGTGGTCTCGGGGGCACCTTCCTGCTTGCACGCCAGGGAGGGAGAGCGCAGTGCTTCCGAGAGCTGCTTATTCAGCTGCCAGCAGCCACCGCCATGCTGCTGGGGCTAGGAAAGCCGCGGTGAAGATGCAGGGGCCCTGGCAGCAGAGGGGAACGATGCTCAGTGAGTGCTACCTTGAGGACAGGTTGGAGAGAGCTCTGTTCAGGACCTCTGGAGTGTCATCCGATGTCGGCACCGGGGGCAATCCTCCAAATTCAGATTTGCTTTCACTGTCTGATGCTGTCTCTCCATCCAGCTTGTTCTCAGACTCTGACTCCTGCAAGTTAAAGAGAGACAAAGAGCTTTACTACACACAGTACTGGCACTCTGAAGAAACTTGGACCAGCCCACGGCATGTAACACCACCACTCTCCTTCTGCATGAGAGAAAGAGGAGAAGAAAATATTCTGGGTATTACATGGGGTTATACCCATGAGAAACGACATCGAGTGTTCTAGGTGACATACATGATGGGTTTTATTTTTCATCAGTCTCAGCAGCAGCCACAGAAAAGGATCCGTTCCCTCTGAATGGTTAGAGATGCCTCGTGACTGATTCAGAAGTATCTCCAAGCGCAGCAAGTGCTTAAGGGACACAGGCTTGTTAGCAGGAATTTTTACAAGGTCTCCCAATCCCCAGGCAGATCTCCAAGTATGCAACACTGCCCAAATTAGACAGAAAGAAGGCCTCCAAGTAGACAGGCTCAAGGCCTCCAAACTTTTCAAGTGCTGACTTTACATGAGGGCACTAAAAATAACACCGAGCCCATCCTCAAGTAGCCGAAGAGGAAGAGCATGGCTTATCGCTCAGGCCCAACCATCCTCTCTGGCCACAGAAGAAACCTGATGTGCTGGCAAGAAACACACATGCTTTCCCCACCCCCTGTACTGCTCCAGCACTTAGCTCAGAGCAAAGTTCTGTATTTAGGGGGTAAATAAATACAGGCAAGGCAGGAGGTTACTGAAGCCTCTGCAATAGGCCAGTGGTGGAAAAAGGATTACAAACGACCTCCTGGCTCCCAGGCAGTCCCATGACCTCTCCCCAATGGCAGTTTTGGCTCCAGTCCAGCTCCTGAATAGGAGTCGAATCCAAACTTCCACATTTTGCCCCTCATTTCAGCGGCAGAGCTTCATCCTGCTCCTCAATCCTTGAAGCAAGGAAGGAAAACGCCACTCCCTGGGGAGCGCTCGTGCATCAGGCAAGGCAGAGCCCATGCATTTGGCCTCAGACCATGGGCTATTTTAAAACTCCCAGAAAAGACAGCACATTTGCAGGGAAAGCAAGGAGGGAGCCAAGCTGACAAACACGGGGAGCTCTGCAAACAAAGCGACTTCATCCCTTTGGGCTCCCAGACAGCACTGCCCCATGCGCAGAGAGGGGGGACCCCCACCAAAACAAGCATCCGCTGCGACTGGTTTGGTGTAATCGAGGGGTGTTTGTAGTTCACTAGAGCAGTCAGACTTGAGTAGCTCCCTTATTTAAGGCAGGAAAAGATAATTACTCCCCAAGCTGTAACGTATCAATGGCTGCAGGCCAGGTTCTTAAAACAGACAAGGACAGCCAGACACCATCAGGTGGAGACAGCTAAAAATACAACGGTGTTGTCAGAGATTACTTCCAGGGACGAGCGAAGCACCGGCCACCGCACCAGTCGCGCCCCGCATCGCCTCTTCCTCGCCTTGCTCGACGCTTCCTTCTTTCCAATCCCGTCGACTGGGAAGGAAGAGGAAAGCAAAACTAAACACCTGCGCTGGCACTCACGTGGGTTTGGAGAGCTGGCAAAGAAATGGAACTTGGCTTTTTTTTTGAGCTCTTTTTTAACTGACCTGTAAAATCCACTTGTCCCTCGGACTTCACAGAAATTTAGTGCCATTTAGCTGGGAACACACAAAAGATCAAATCCATAAGGCAGCTGCAAGTGGCAGCGAGCAAAAAGACTGGAAATGCTAACACTCCGTGAAGACCTTGAGTTTAGCATCGTAGCAAAGCACTGCTCAGGGGCCCTCTTCTTGAGCAGGTTTTGGGAAATCAGCGCACTGTATTTAGCTACAATCTGTTTCCTATTGCAATGCTTTCTCTAAGAAAAGGATTCTCTGCAGAATTCCCCTGTGAGCAATCTAAGTAACAGAGAAAAGCTTCAGCTGCAGCCTGACCAAACTCAGTTTCTCCTTCTGGTCTTCTAATTAGGAAATGGGGGTTTTTCTTCTCTTGTGGCACCTGTCTAAAAAAGAAAAATTAATGTGACTGATTCAAACCAAATGCGCAAGGAAGTGCTTAGGTACTTAGGGCAACCACCATGATCTGTATAGGTTAAAACCAAAAACCTCAAGCAGATTTGTAAAGCAGTCCAAGTATCCATCATCTCATACAAGTCCCAGGCTCGCCAGGCATGCAATAAAAGGACTAGGCATTAAAACGAGGAAGCAGACCCAAGGCAGCATCCCTGCATTTCATTCCCCAAAGCACTAACATTGCAAGGCTAAGTGCAAAGCAGGCAAATTATTCCTTGCCTGTAGCCCAGAGGATCAGAAGTTCCGCAAAGTGCTCACAGACCAAAGGAAAGGGCAAGAGCACTGATGCCTGCCTCCCTTCCACTCCTGGCCAAGAACATGAAGGATGAAAGCAAATGCATAGCTCAAGAGACAGAGGAATTTGATGTTGCAACTGAGCTAATCTAACAGCTGCTGGAATGGGCAGTCCCGATCGCTGCCGTAGCCCAGCTGATGATTTCTTGCACTGATTGCAAGACACTGATGGTGCAGCTAAATTGATGTAAACCACATCACTAGTTACCTGGTCCACCGATTTCAGCGCAACGCCGAACCAAACCTTGTGCTGCAAAGTGTTTTGGTCTCCGAGACCAGGAGCAAAGCCTCACTGGATCAGTCCAATGGCACACGCATCCCGCTCTTCCCCACTTCATCCTCAGCAGTGGGAACAGGAAAGGTTGTGCAACAGACACGCAATACCCACAGCTCCAACAAACATTGCCACGTTATCTCCAGAGAGAAGGCAATCAAAAGGTTTGTCAAGATAAAGGGACGTTGTTAGAGTTCAACGTTAAATGTAGGACTCATTCCTGCCACATGTCTTGTTTGCTCAATTTAAGCCTGGTGGGAGCTGGAAGAAAACATTTCCCAATGGAAGAAATCGCCAGTTAAAGTGAGGGCTAACATACATTTTAACATCTTCACTTTGAAAACAACTAAGCAGCGTTGGGAATCAGCTCTTCTCCCTACTTGGACCTCTCCCTGAAACGAAGTGTTGAGATTACATAGGACATTGTGCCAGATATAGGCTATGGAGAGGACTCAGTAATTGACACTATTTTTATACCTTTTATGCAAATTGCAACCATCGGCCTACAAATCACCAGTTTAAGCAGCTGAGCAGGGTGCTAAATAACTTGTTTAAGCCTGAGCGTGAGGCACCCTGGTCTGGGCTACTTAATCCAGCTGTGGCATTGCCTTGGTAACACCCTCCCGCACATTTCCATTGCTATCTCGCTAGTCCTCCAACAGAGCCAGACAGATCCCCCTCCCCAAAGGATAATCATCAGATAGCAACGCTTTCCGCAAAGCAGCTTCCAGCAGCAAGCAAAGAGTGCAAACCGGCACAGACGACAGTGAGTGATGCTTGCCGAGGGCTCTCGCCGGTGAAAATTTAAGCTTATTACAGAGTGCTTCTGCAAAGAGCTTGTGACTGCAAGGTGCAGGTTTGGGCTGTGTTAAGCGACGGACTGCAGAGCGTCCCGCAATGCCAGTACAAACAGCGTTTCAGGGAAGCTGGGTTTAATAGATGGTATTCTGTCACCAATTCTGCAGCTCCCCTAAGAAACACCAGGTTTCTGATGCCTCTTCTGTGCTGTTTTCTCCTATTTCTGCCCTTGAAACAAAAGCCTGGAGAGACTCAGACTCGCAGCAAGTTAATGCAGAAATCACAACTCGTCTCCTTTCCCAGCCACTGAACCGTACTCTCTCCTTTACCCTTCCATGGACCTTTTTTCTGCCTTTTTTTGGTTGTTGTTTAGGTCCTTCCTAAAATCGAAGCTATTTAGCCACAGGCTGATCCCCACATACGTCTGAGCCAACTATGACTTTGAGGCAGTGACTAACACAGCACGACACTGGTACCCACAAGCTTCAGTCTTGCACCAGGGTCTCATTGAACCAGATGCTGCCCAGACAAATGAAAACGCAAACCCGTCACCTTTCACCAATCCCACCACTTTCCACTGGTGCTTCTGCACTGGGACGTAGCTGTCTCCAGCTGTATTTCTTCCGTATTCCACACCTCTCCCTTACCAATTGTTCCTGCTGGTTCAGTTGTTGATATTCCCTCTGCCTCTCTCCTCCCAGGCAGAGCGCTCAGTGTAAACATGTGCCGGGATGTTAGAAATCCACGTGCATGATGCAGAGCCAGAAAACAATTAAAACCCCTTAGTAAGAGCAAAGGAAACCTTCCCTCCAGTTACCTTGGAATCTGGCTTTATTTTTTCTGGCTTTTTCTTTTACTGGGTAAGCATTAAGCCTATTAAAACACAATCAGATGCAGTAGCTTTTACTGGCTTTTGTTACCAACCTGGAGTTATTAAATTGAAGGGCTCTTTTTTGTGCAAATCTGCCTGTCCAGCACCGTAGGGAAGCCTAGCACTCCTTCTTCGATTTATCATCTCAATATTGAAGGCTTCTTAAAGAATCAAGGGAATAAGTAATGCAGGAATAAAATCAAGATAGCGACATACATTTTATCCTAACTCGTTCATTTCTACACAAGCCATGATGAGAAGAAAGAGTAAAACCCACAGATCTCTGCGAGGGCTGTTTCTCCTAACTGGTGAATCACAGCAGATGGAGGAAAAAAGCCAGATAGCCACTTGCTTGTTATATCTGTGAAATCAGTAGATCTAAGCAACATTTGTGAACAAATATTTTATCATCCTAAAGAAAGGTACACAGAGAAATGAGTTGTCTTAGCTTTCTTTAAACAACTTAACTCCTGCAAGCATGCAGTAAGAAATTAGTGCTCATATTTTAAATGGCTTTCTTGCAGCAGAAGCCATGAGCGCTTGGGTTTTTTGCCCAAGTATCCATGACATGATCTCAGTTGTCATAGAAACAAGGCAGCTATCTCCCTGCCAAAAATTTTCTGCCCAATATAGAGATACAGTTAAGTATTCAATGCTGGTAGATTAAATTAGTTCAAGAAATCCCATTATTTGTGCACCTTTCTTGAAGGGAGGCACTGTTTTATTTAGACTTCCTGCCAGATTTTAACAAAAAGCTGTGATGGAAAATGCTACTAAATGGAAAAATATAGTTGCTTTTTCAGGCAATAAAATTGACAGCTAGAACAACAGGGACCAAGTGTACTAAAGCCTCTACTATTCTCATCTCTGAGCACATTTGCAGGATCAAGGCCAATACAATTAGTCTAATGGATACAAAGCCAGCGGCCTCACTTACGAAAATCTCAATGTTTTTCAAAAGTGGTTTTACTTTCTACGTCCAGAAAAACTGTCTGCTCTGTTCCCCTCTCCCCTTCTTCACTGCTTTACCTACATGGCACCTGCCCATCTCCGATGGCTGCCGTGCCACAGCCAAACCCACCTCAGACAGATCCACCAAAACCTCTGTCCTCAAGGTGACATCAAGGCAAAAAATCCTCCCGTTACTCCCTAATGATAGGATATTCTCTTTTAGAGATTTACAAGCTCAGAAGGGTGAAACGAGAGAGAAGTTTGGAGACCATTAACACCAAAAGGAAGAAGCAAACAAGTGTCCAGGCTTGATTTGTACTAAGGACCCAAAAAAGCACCGGCTTTTTGCAAGTAGGCACAAAGCAGCTCATGTCCTGGTGCTGGTCTAGGGCAAAGTGCTTGAACTTCTTGGGCTGTGAATTTATCTGCAGGGCAATTAAATTCAAGTTTCTCAGGTCCCTCCATCAAGATATCCCACCAAGCTTGCATCTGGTGGTGACTGCTTGATTTGTTGTCTCAAAAAAAAAAAATCAACAAAGCTCAGATTTCATTTCTGTTGATATGGGACTCCCTTCCCCATCCCAAAAAACCATATTCCAGTTGAAAGCACACACGGAAATTAGGTCATGCCTAAAACCAGAGACCATTAGCAGATAACATCACAAAAAGCATAAATGTTTGCGTAGTGGCTGAAATAACTAAGAAAACTCCCATTGCCATCTCATGTTCCCAAAGCTTCCTGCTTTGTTTTGAACACAAGCAAGCTCAGCTCGCCAGTGGGATGTGATCGGAGGTACGCACAGTTTGCATTTAGAAGAACAACAGTCTGATACAAGAGCCTGATCTCAGCGTCAGCAAATATGATTCACGCGAAGTCGCATATCCCTGTGACTCACTCGGCACAAGTTAATCCTCTGCCTGGCCCCCAACACAGCACCCACTCTGGGGTCTGTTTATTCCAGGAAATTAAGAAGGTAAATGCATCAGGCTCCAAGTCCTTTCGAGAAGCTATTGTATACAAAAGAGCACAAAAATAGGTTGCTGGTTCTGGCATTCCCCCAGAATTTCCTACTGCTAAGAAAGGAACCTGCCTCCCCCTCTGAATGACGTGATGGAGGTATTTTGGAGTTCGATCCAGGAGAACCCAGCACTGAAGCCTAACTGGCATACCTCTGCTATTGTGCCATTTACCGAACTGGCGGACTTTGTTATCCCTGCAGAGACAGAGAAACACATACAGAAACAAGAAAGCAAAGCTCCTAAGCGCCTCTTGGAATCGGTGTCTGAAAGAGGCTGCCCCAGCTTGGAGCTGCGTCTGCACGATTCTGCACAGACATTTCGATCTGTTGTTATTTGGAAGAGCTCTGAGAAACAAGAGGGAGAACAAACAGCTCTGCAGCACCAGGTACACTGTTCACATCAGAAGGTTAGTGCAGGGAAAGTCTATTTTTGTCCTCCGAAATAAGAGCTTGCATCATGCCAAGGCTGATGGCTTCTGATCCTCAGTTCCTCTGGAGTTATACATATTTTTCCAAAACTTAATTGGAAAAAAATTGTACCACTCTATTTAATTTGCTGACTATAAGGTGGTAACGCAATCGTGTTCACATTTCTCTACCAGTCAGTCCCATTGGCTTTATTTGAACTAATCAAGGAAAGGAGCCATGTAGGACTTGGACCAGTATGTTTAGATGTAAACCTGATGAACCCACATCAGTAGTTTTCTGAAGTCACAGCTGTCATTGTAAACCTACAGACTATCGCATGACTTGTTCTAAAGAGAAATCTATGAATCTTCACGGTCCTTTATAATCCTGGAAAACATAAATCAGAGTCAACTCAAGTGAAGCAGATCACCAGGAGGGACACAGGCTAACACAGACTGCATTTTGGGGGAAAACACTAGAGCTATTGACAGGCACAGTAATAATTTTCTGTCCCA
Source organism: Sagittarius serpentarius (assembly GCA_034782735.1). Lineage (NCBI taxonomy): Eukaryota > Metazoa > Chordata > Aves > Accipitriformes > Sagittariidae > Sagittarius > Sagittarius serpentarius. The sequence goes on along the minus strand of JAVKLA010000049.1, from coordinate 19,505,553 downwards.
AATTCCTGCAGATGTGACCCGGCCAATACAAAGAAAAGTGGCCGTATTCTTTTCTTTCAGAAAGGAAATGTGGATTTGCTTGGAAACACTGCATCTTCACGTAGGTTGGTTTTATCTCCAATGGGAGTCTACCCCGGTGCACATCACTGCTCATTAAAAGCAGTCAGGAGGATAAAACGGTTTTCTTGCCACCTGATGTGTGGTACGTGGTTGACAGACAGTGAAATCAGTCCTTGGTTTTTCTCCCCGCTGCAAAGAGAAACGCAAATGTCTCATCACAACTTCTCTCTTCTCACCACCAAACATCCCTCCATTCACAAGAATCACCCCCAGCATATCATTGCAAGCACACGGCTTCGGAAGTGCAAGCAGAGACACCGTTCGTGTACAAAACAGCTCGTCTGAGCACTAAGCAAGAGGCCTGACCTCAGCCTGCAACATGGCGGGTCAAAGACAGCACGAATATCCATCGGGAACTGTGGATGTGCCGTGGCCTCCCTCCATCACCCTGCGCTGTACTGACCTTGTACCCAATAACAGGTGCAATCGGAAGCGAGGACAGACCGCTGGAGCGGCAAGAGGGAACTCGGTAAGAAGCTCCCAGATCAACTAAGACCCAGTGGGAACACTTCAGAAAACAGGTCAGCCATCTGCCTGGAGGTTAACGGCGACTTTTCAGATGCTGCCAAGAGAGACACTCTCTTGTGTAGCCCTCCAGACCAGACAGAAATAAATCATCTAGTCATTAAATAAGGATAGGAAACAAGCCAGCTCTGAACTACCCACAGGGCTGAGTAACAGAAAAGCAATGTGCACTTGCGGGGTTTAACCTGAGCATTAATTCTCCGTGCTCCCTCTATCATACATGAGTGCTGCACACAGCTCCGTGCAGACTGGGAAGGAAAGGACCCCCTCGCAGCCCGAGGCGGGGTCATCCAACCCTTAAAACAACAAAATCTTCTTTGCATCAAACTTCTCTGGCATCACCACAAATGAGCAAGGAAACGGGCAGTTCAACGGAGAGCCTGCGCATTTTGCAAAAAGGAGTAGTAGTCAAGTCAAACACCATCCAAAGGAAATGATGGGCAGCCTGCAGCTCCTTCGTCAGCTCCAGGGCAGGCCAGAAGCTGATGAAGGTATTGGATCTGGCAGCCAGTTATAATGAGCTCCACTAGAAATGCAATCAGTCCAATTTCTCATTGCCACAATTAACAGTAACAGGTAACAATGCACTCCTGTTGGCAGGCACACATAAAGCTGAGCATCAAACAGCAAGGAAGGCTGAAATGTATTCTCACATCAGACCTGAGATTGCTAGCATCTATCAAGAATAAATGAGGCTCAATGCTTCAGCAAAAGCCAAGCAAACTGATGCTTGGTATCAAGCCTAAAATAATATTAAGAGCTATTAAAAAAATAAACCTTTGGGGTGGGTCTGGAAGCCGTCTCATACTTCTGCCTCTGTTAATCGTGGATGACGTTGAAGAGAGGCATCACTGCGGTGGTTTATTGGTTTTGGTCCTACGAGAACCTCATTTTGTTATCACAAACTTCCGACTACTAGGAGCTCTCCTGTGACCTGGGAAGTAAGAGGATCTGAAATTGCCTAAACCTTCAGAGTGCCTGCACTGTTATCCCTCTACGTCCTGCACCCTTTCCCAAGCTGAACACCAAAATCAGAGCTGCGGCACCCTTCCCAGCGCACACCAGGCAGCCGCTCACATCTACCCTTCATCCTTCCAGGCAGACCTAAGGGACAGTTACTTGTCAGCACCAGTGTTCAAACACCCAGCATTTACGTAGGTTAGCATCTTCGAAGCACTTTAGATCACTAGGGGGGTCTTGCAAAATGCCTGGAAGCACAAGAAATCACAAGGCTTGAAGCCAGAGTCTTTCACTTTTTGTACCACATGATGGAGATATAGCCAGATAAAAAGTCACATCATCAGTCCACTGCAAAACCAAGCTGGAACAAGAGTCCTCATCATTGAGCCATTTGTAAGTATGGAAACATTTCACCCTTGCACACTTCACGCCTGCTCTTCAAGGCCTCGTATCAGCGAAGCAACGCTCTTGCAATCACCGTCACCCCTTTTCCCATAAGAAATGAGCAGGCCCAGCTCCTGTGGGTGCAACGAGGTGTCGAACGCTGCACAGTGGAAAAATCCACCTGCATGGGCCATTGCACGAAAACGCCTGCCAGCACAGCAGCTGCAGGGACCGCTCCCATTTGCTCTTGCAGCTGCCACCTCTCTTAAAAGGAACAGTATTTTCCAGCAAGACGCCGACTGCCAGTGACAAAGGGGTCAGTAAACAAAGCCACAAGTGATTGAGGGGTGTGATCTGCAGCTCAGATAAGCCTGCCTCTAACAGACCTGCCCTCCTCCCCTTCCATGGGACTAGGCCATGGGGTGTCTGAGACCGTCCCCTGACTTCAGACACCTACTAGTGCAACATCCTAGCAAAAGAAGGACAGAAAAGGAAAAAACCCTCTGTCCTCACTGTCGAGTCACATGAAGTACAAACCGCTACTGAGAAACGGTCTTAAAATCCCATTAAACCAGCAGAAGTGTTCAGGAGCTCTGCATGCACCACGGAACAATTTTCTTTTGCAGTTTTCCCGTTCTCTTTGGAAGCTGGAAGAGAAAACGTGATTTAATGGGATGCACGCAATACAGGAGAGAAGGCATTGACCTCTGGTTTTAGATAATGGATGAGTCTACAAAGCAAAGGAACAAGTCTACAAAGACCAAGGGAGAATGGGATCGGAAAGGTAACAAGAAACTAGAACCTGTTTCAGTCATTTAATCTCAGATATCTGAACACTAACAGCAACAGTTAACGGCATCTAAGCCCTTTGGCATAATAAAATGGGTACCAAGCACAAATCATATCAGGGCAAGTTTCCCTGTTTTTTCACTGGAGAGATCAGAGGGAGTTCACTGATCAGAGTAAACAGATGTTGCCTTGTTCCCTTTGAGACGAGGATTGTGCATTGCACAACAGTTTTATCAAAAATCGATTTTAAAATGTTCTGGCACAACGGTCTCAACTGAAGCAGTACAGTTTCAGCTATAAGCATTGTCCTGTGCCAGCGGTGAGGAAAACATCAAAGCTGCGACACTGTGCAAGGGTTGGAGGACCAGAAAGCGAAACCAACCTCTCTCTTTCCATTATCAAAACAACAAAGTAGCAACAAGTACAAAATACAACTTTTCGGGTCTTATCTTAAAACCAGCCTTGATGTTTAGATCTCATTTTAACACACTCCTTTTAACGTGCCAAGAACTCTTTTCAGAAGACACAGAGGTTTCTGTAGAATACAATAAGCACAGCTAAAATATTTTTCTTGGCAAAAGAAACTGGCAAGGCTAACTGAATGACAGAGCAGAAATGGGAATCTACCCCCTCGACAGCAATACCTGCAGGCAACGCACTGGGCAGGCTAAGACCACTGATAAATAGATGCGCACGAGCAATTTAGGATGCGCACGAGCAATTTTGCTGCATTGGCTTTATACTGATATTATTCCCAGGCTCTGCCAGACATTTCCCGAGCGCTAAAAACACAACAGCTTGATCTCAGGGGAGGAAAGAAAAATCTGCCACTGAAGTCTGCTGCCACGGAAAGCACAACACCGTAGAGTTTTACTAATGGCAGTATTACTGTTACCAGGTAATCTCCTACCAGGCTTGATTTTAAGTTTTGGGAAATTCTCTGCCTCCCCGTAACTGCTTCCTATTGTTAAGAGATGCTGTGTTCAGCACCTCAGAGGAGCTGTTCTTCATCACTTGGAAACATCTTTTCTTTTTCTTTTTTTTGCCACTTGCAATTCATTTGAGCTGCTTTAGGATAAGCAGTACAACCTAAATGTTGCCTCTCTCTAGTAAGGACACTTCAAGTCATTGACTCAAAGGCAGTATTAGAGGAGCCCTTCAGAAAGAAGGCTCATTATATGTAAAAAGCATACTTGCCTGGAGATAACAAGATTGCACTCAAAATAGCGGCCCTCTGACCTTCTTTAGAAACGCATCACAAGTAGCTAAAGCAAGATCGCAGCTTGGCCAAGGGAGTTTGTTTGCATACCAGTTAAGCAGTACTAGTCCTTCCAGGCTTCTGAGGGACATTTTCCAACTCCCACAAAAGTTCTGGAATATAAAAGTCCCTGAAGATTTTCTGCTGCAAAGTAAATTCCAACTGAGACAAATGTACTTATCTAGAGGAAAACAGCTTTGCCCTGTGCACAACAACAACAAAACAGGAACCATCTTATTGCTCTCTTAATAGAGCTCGGCAAATTTGGGTGTGAAACAGCTTCATGTAAGCTACAAAAAAGGCAGAAACTTCAGATCTACATCAAGGCAACCCATTCTCGACACTGTGAGTGCTTTCTGTCCCGGTTCCCTTTCTCATCGCATCAGGACAATAAAGTTTCCTTAAACCTGACTGTACAGCTCCTAGCAGGTGTTAAACTGGCATTCAAAACAGCATTAAATGTGACATTTAAATTGCAAAACGCAGTTTTGCCTGATGATTTCACGCTTCTCTGAGTTGCGTACTTCACGCATTAACAGAGCAAACATCAATATGACGCTACTGAGGACAAATAGGCAAGTATGGGGTTGCTCCCACGATAGGCGCGTTAAACACCAACACAGTGAAGAACCGCTCTCCCCTCCAATTTTTGCACTCTGTGACCCTGCAAATACAATTTACAAAGTTCTTCTTGACTGCTTATTCCTCTTGGTGCTTTCCTCTCTGGGGAGGCGCAGGACTAAAGGTGACAAGGGTGACAACATGACTCACGGAGCGACTGCCAAGCTCGGAGCATCCAACTGGGCTTGGGTTTGAAACAGAAGAGACGTTACAGGAAAAAAGAGGCGGGTTTTCTCTGCACGGCTCTTCTTCGGAGAAATGCAACCGTTATACCTCATTAAAGTGTCGATGGAGACCACGCATCCCACTGCAGGGAAGGGTATTTACTTAGGGATGACTTAGGAGACACCAAAGTCTTCCCTAAGGGAACCTGCGGGGTTTTGCAACCCCCACTTGAAAGACCTCACAAAAACAGTTCCTGCCCAGATCTCCGCGCTCGCAGAAGGCGGGATCGGGGACCGGTTTCCAGCCACGGACAGCAACTTCCCCCGGGGCCGGGCTTTGCTCCTTCAGGGTCGGTTTTGGGGCTGTCGGAGGCGCGGGCGGGGGGGGGGGGGGGGGGGGGGCAAATAAAAAAACCCCCGGGCCCCCC
>JAVKLA010000049.1:19471813-19491429 GCA_034782735.1 Sagittarius serpentarius | reverse complement strand
TTTTTTGTGGTGTTTTTTTTTTTTTTTTTTTTTCAAAATGGATCTATTGCAAAATATCCGGTTCGTTGAAAAGCTGCTTTGTTTAGTTCTGGTTTGGGTTTATTTGCTAGCGTCCCTGTTTAGAAATAGCTGGACCTCAGACATCTCCCTGCTGGAAGTGTGATCTTGCGAAATGAGAGCTGATTTGTACATTGCGTATTCTGGAATTTCTGTCTTATTTTAAATGCAAGTTCTACCTTAGTCTGACTCCGCTTTCAAATATTGGCAAACCCTGTTGCAGCTATATCCACGCTTTTGTATTTTAGGCTGAAATACAGAGCTTTGTTTGAAAAGATTTAATTTATGAAAAAGAACAAAGATGCCCTTTGATTAGTACAGGCTTGTCAGTGTTTCAAGTAAGAAACTTGATCCATGTCTCTCGGACTCTATCATCCAGTTTGTGCTGATATTTTTTTTTTTTTTTGCTATTCTCTTTCTTTTCCAGGTTCTAGCTGATGCCCAGGCTTCCTTGTAATGATGCCATCACGTACAAATCTGACTGCTGGGATTCCCAGTAGCAAAGTTAAATATTCGAAGCTCTCTAGCACTGATGATGGATATATTGACCTACAGGTAAGAAGTGGGGAAGAAAACCTCTTTCTGCTGCTGCTCTGACTGTAAACTAGTAGGAGAGGCTGCTATAGCTTTGCATGTGCATGGGAGGCTGCTTTTTTGTTCCTCTCCAGCAGAGCAGCCTCACCTCAGAAAGCTGTCAGCCACCACTTCAGCCCTTCTCCAAAAAGCCTGTGGAGCTTAACTGGAAAGAAGGTTGCTTGTTTAATAGGGTCAGGTGCTTTTCTTTTGGAGGGAGGTGAAAATCGGGGCAGATCTGGAAGCAACGGGTGTAAATGCTGGCTCAGACAGCGGGGTCTCCATGGGCAGGATTCCTCACAGAAGGGCCATTACAGAGCCCTGCAGCAGAGCTGCTGCAACAGTTTGTCCTGTGTCATCTCTGCTAGCTGTGGGATTCGCATCTCTGCCGTGGTGGGAGGGGAACTGTTCTGAGTTAAGCTGTTAAATATTTGGGTTTTTTCCATCCAGTTCAAGAAGAGCCCACCAAAAATCCCCTACAAGGCAATTGCACTGGCTATTGTGCTCTTCATGATTGGGACCTTCCTCATTATCATAGGAGCCCTCCTCTTGGCAGGATACATCACCAAAGGCGTAAGTGGTTTGATTACATTTCTGTTGTGAGTTTTGCATTGCTTGCCCATTCCTCAAAGCCTGCCATGAACCATCACATTCAGTGTAGAAATTCAGAGCACCAGGCCTGCAAGCAAGAGCATAATCCCCTCCGCTGCCCCACTGGTGTTTGACAGCCCTATTTCTCTGGCAGCAGAGCCCTGTGATGTCTTCAGTTAGCAAGTCTGGAGCAGGTTTGTAGCTGGATTGGAGATCTGCCAGGGAGGGCTGAGTTTCTGGGTCCTCCCTGGGGTACAGTTTCATCTTAACGCTACGTCCCTGCAGAGGTCAGCTTGCTGTCCTGGAAAAACTTCATGCTGGGATCATCACTCATCTAGTGAAGATCATCTGGTAACTTCTGTGGGAAATAGCAGACTGCTATATAGGACACGACACTGCTTTTCTCATTTCTCTGTATTTATGATCTGTTGTTTGTGGGTGACTTGGTGCTCGTTTATGGCACACTTCTCCTTTTACCTTGTGCCGTATGGAATTGTGTTACGGTTGGCAGCTGCTGCTTATCGCTGTGGAAACAGCAGCATTTTGGCTGTATCGGAAGCAGTCCAGGCACAGATAGGAGAGCCCGCTCTCAGCCAAACATGCAGCACCCAGCCTGTGGCTGGCAGTTCTGTTACATGATTAGTGTTAGGAGGAGCCACCCCTCCTACCCGAAAGAGAAGTTCAGTTGAGGGTTTCCTGTAGCGAGGAGGAGATGCCAGGGAGAGGACTTAGAGCTCAGCCTGAAGAAAACAGATATTTCTGATGTAAGATGAATTTTTACTTTTTGTCAGCTAGCCAGACCTTAGGGGTGAATAGTTGAGGCAGGACTTAAGAAAAAGGAAAGACACCACACCCCCCCCCTACAAATCTCTTCTTGCCTCTCTCTTCTCTGCAGGGAACGGACCGTGCCATCCCTGTGCTCATCATTGGGATCCTTGTGTTTCTCCCAGGCTTCTACCACCTGCGCATTGCATACTACGCTTCCAAAGGCTACCGCGGCTATTCCTATGACGATATCCCAGATTTTGATGATTGAACGATGTATTTAATTGCATTATAATTAGGTTGGTGGTAAGAGCTGTTAAGTTACCCTGGATACCAGAGGGGAACTTGTAAGATTGTAGATGAAGTGTATCAGTAACAAGATGCCAATTCCTGGTTTTGAGGTGTTGCAGGTTTTTCAGTTGGGGGGGTGGGGGCTTGAACCAGGAATTAACCATAAGGATTGCAACATTAGGTGGGAAGAACATGTGATTTCTTGTATCTTTCCTCTTTTGGTTACATAATGCTGGTTGCTTGTAAGGAGTTCTTCTTGGGCAAGCGAATTCTAGCTGTTATCCAAAAACAGATGAGCCAGTTTCAGCAGCAAAGATACTTGTTTTTTCTAACTGTTTTATAAACTTTATTTTAGCTTTCAGTGAGATTGTGGTTATCACTGGGTTTACCTTTGCAGACAAACCACCGTATTTAAATTCTCCTTTTGTTCCCTGTCTGTCCGAAATGTTTCAAATCTGCTTGTCCTGTGCTTGTCTGGAGTAACAAAAGTCAAATGTGTACAAGAAGGGGAAAACTGCACTTGCGTGAAATAATTTACACATAGTGCATTTGCTACACAACTCCTCTTGTCGGACTGACCGAGCGTTTTTATTCAGCAAACACATACTTCAGAAGCAAGCTTTTTGCCATGCTGCCGTTACTTTTGGCAAAATCCACTTATCCTTTAAAAGGACTGTTGTTGGATTTTGCTTAGTATGTTAAACAAACCAAATGGATACAGGGAGAAGTATTGGAATCCGGACCAGAACTCAAGTGTCTAGGTGCCAAAAATCTTGGTTTTGACTAGTGTGGGTATTGGAGACACTTGAATTCCATCTGTCTGTATGTATATTTGGAATCATTTTGTCCTTATCTAGATAATATGCTGTGCATAACTCCCTAGACCAGTAAAAAGGAAATCTCTGTATAGTTTGTACTTAACTCCCATTTGTATTGTTTTGCTAGCTTCAGTGATAGGGGTTATTCAGGGAAAACAGATTGGTAGCTCTGTTTTACACAAAATAAAAACAGTCTGTCTCCTGACATGGGAATGAACTTGGTGTCCTGGAGAACAAGTATGTTGACAAGTCATGATGCAAGTACACGTATTTAATATGAATAAACTTAACTATATTCTGTGTACAAATCATAACCTTGGTTGTTTGGGTTTTTTTTTTCACATTCACAGATCTGTGTGCACTAAAAACTATTCTGGGCAACCAGATTAAGGCTCTAGCTGAATCTGCTGTTGCCTACTGCTTCCAATTGCTAATGTAGTCACTCCAATCAGCATTAGGCTTTGCTGAGCCAGCAGCTTTGGAACGGCTCCATCTGCTCTCCAGGACCCTTGGGCTGGCTTTGGGGCAGAGCTGGGGAGCTGGGATTACCCTCCCTAGTGCAGCAATTCAGAGCGCCCTGGCTGCGGCAGGAAAGGATGTTTCTCCAGAAGGTCAGGATTTGCTTTTTGAACCTCACATGCAGCCCTTATTAAATGTGCAAAGAGCCCAGACTTTTAGTTGCTTTGTTTCGGGGTCCAAATACCCAGTTCCTTTTGTTGTGCAGTGTAACAGGAGCAGTGCCTGCATATGGCTTGCAGGCTGGTGCTGGTACTCCGGCATTGTCAGGTGTGCCTTGTGGACTGAAAATCTGTGAAAGGAAGAGGGGCAGGTATCACTGTTAGTGCAGAGCAGGTCCACGGAGATGTTGAGATGAGAACAGTGCTGGATGAATGCCTTGCTCTGGAAGTACTCTTAAAATTGCCTTTATTCCTCCTCCAGTATTCTAGACCAAACCTGAAGCCTGAGCCAAGATCTTTTTTAACCGACATCTCCTCCCTTGTTTGACTTAATTGGCTTGCATGTTGCCCCAGTGTTGCACTCTGAGGAATAACTGACTGAATTCAGGATCTCCTTTTCTGTCGCTGAAGGCAACAACTATGCATGTGCTCTCCTGCTCTGCTGCGTCACGCGAGCCCTCATCACCCATCTCACGTTCCTGACGCTGCTGGCCCCTGGGCCGATGACAGCCCGGCTTCCCAGATGTTGTCACGTACTGCCTGCCAGCAGCTGAAATGTGTCAATTAAAGCTGGGTCTGGCCAGGAGAGTGGCTGCTGACGCAAACCCATGAATTGGCCTCTATTAGGGGATAGGAATGTGGATTTGTTTGGGTTTTGGGAAAGGGGAGAGGAAGTGGAAGGGAAGTTTAAATGGAAAAAAGAAAAGGGCGAGGGAGAAGATTGTTTTCAAGTGGGGCTGATAAGATGCTGGAAGCTGGAAAGCCTGGGTTGATTAAGAAGGATAAGTAAATGTAGGGGACAGGAGAAGAACACGCTGACATTTCTGGAGGAAAGGCAATTAATTTTTTTATTCGACAGAAGCAAAGTCCTCAGGCAGCACAGTGTATAAATAAGAACAGTCCCTGCCCTAATGCTCGCAGGGTTGTCTGTGTGAGGGATGGCCACAGGGATCGTTTTATCTAATTTGGAAAACAGGAGACACTTCTGGGAAAGAAAAAAGATATGTTGACTGCTGGAAAAATGTAGATCCAGACAACTTCATTCTTTGAGTTGACATATTGAATTCTAAGCATGGTTTTCCTCCAGAGTATAAGTCTCTAGCTGTTCAGATGTCTATTAATTGTCTATTAATTGTCTAGCTGTAGTGTAGCTAATAGCCAGGGTTCAATTTTCTCTTGCAAAATAGCATGCATTTGCATTTATTGCAAGAGATCAGAAAATTTTACTGCGAACATTTTGTTTCTCTGAGCCTGGTCCGTACCATAGCAGTGGTGCTCCTCTGGTGTAGATTTGAGTGTAATCGGTGCAGTCAGCTCTTTTATTTGTTAAAGTATTACATAAGGATGATGCTTTCCTCCCAAGCGGGGCTGCTGTTTCGGTGCTTCTGTGCTGATACATTACAACAGGATCTTCTTAATTTTCCTCCCACTCCTGCCACACTGTGGACCTGCATGCATGATTTGCAGGGCTGGCTTGGCTCCTTTGCTGCCTGGCTGTGTAGTTGTGTCCTTCCCTTGATCCCGGGTGCCAGATGCTGCTGCCAAACCCCACGGTTAATGGCTCTGCTCCTCAGTTCCCCTTCTGTAAAATCATGGGTGTTGTGGGTTTGGAGAGAACTGACTGACTCGCTACAGTGGTGAGGGTAATAGGGAAATGCCTGTGAAGAAGTTTCTGGTTCTAGAGCAGGGCTTGAATGACAAATAAGGCACTGGCTGAACACTGATGAATGAGAATAATACTGAATAGCTATTTCCTTTATTGAGCATCATCCATTCTGGGCACTCGGCAAGGCAGCTGTCTCGGAGAAAAAAAATAGTCGGCATTTGTATAGCTCGATGTGGTATTATTATGCACAGAAGCTGTGGAGAAAGAACAGGCACCCGGATTTTAGGCTTTTCTCTAGTTTGAGTGCTTGAATTCATGTATCATCAGTGACGTTCTTCTGTTGCTGTTGTACGGTATATTTATATGCTTATGTACTTAACACCATAAAGTTGCTGGAAAGACATTCGGAAGTGTGTTTCTAGAGTCTTCTGGCCTAAGCTACCACCAGCCCCAGAGGAATTCCCCTCAAAGTATTATTTATAAAAGCAAAGACTCATTTTAAGTAAATATCTTGATTTTACTTTTTTTTGACTGTCTGGAGTGAACTAAGCTAACGGAAGTTCCCAAGCATCATCACATCAGAGGAAACTTCGCTTATGTAGACAAGCTCTTTGAAACATCTGGGTGAATAACCTGGGGGGAACAAACAAGGTAGCGGTGGAGACAGCAGTGTCGATATTAACTACGAGCCCTGGAAGCTGATGCTAGATCCAAAATGGCTCTTTCTCTGCTCCCTGTTTGCAATGGCTCACTGTTAATAGCATATTGTGCTTTCCAAGGCAGAATGGGGCCTGTTCCTCTCCTTTCCAGGAGGCTCCTTCCCACTGTTGGTGGTGCAAATGCCACCAGCTGAGACAGATGGCCACCAGTGGCTCCTGGCTCAAAGGTGCCATGTGTCACTAATTTTCTAACACTTCCCACAGCCAGTTTTCCTCGAGAAGGGAAGTCAGGCAGTGGACTTGTACCAAGTGGTGACATTCAAGTGTGGAGCTAAGGAGTCAACCTGCTGCCCGCGCACTGGCTGAGGGACCTCAGAGACACTCCTAAAAGCAATGCAGTGGTCTCTGCCAGCTCAGGCACTGGGTAAGGCTGGGGACAGCGAGGGTTTATCACAGCGTCGCATCCAGTGCTGCATCTCCAAGGTCCTGGCTAATGCCCCTGTTGAGGTACTGTATAGAAGGATGCCTGCCTGAAAGGGCTCTCCATCGTACGGCAAAAATGGGAGGGGTGGAGACAAACTTAGCAGTGGAAGGGAGCAATAGGAAAAGACAGAGTTATCTGAAGTGTTGTGCAAATGGCTCTCAAACCCTTGAAAGAAGAGGCAGGAATTGTGCTTCTGTAGGTTGCTTGAAGCGACAAAGGGAGTGGTGAGGTGTTTCACCAGCCTGGAGATCATGTGTGAGCTTTGAGAGCAAGTGGAGCCACAGCCCTGAAGGGCTTATCGCCCCATCCTGGTCTCCCGATTCTTCTGTTTCAAGGCTCGTGCAGCCAGCAGTGTTGTGATTCTTACAGGCTCGTGATTTTTGCCTCTGTCCCTACAGAGAGACTTGCAAAGAGACATCGTTCCCTCTACAGGGAAGCAGCTGTGGGCGCTGCACTCTGATCCTGGGAAAGGGTGTGTAAGTATTCCAGGCAGCAACTTTACTTGTGCTATGTATGTTTTTTTGGCATCACTGTTCATCCTTTTCTCTGAGACTTTCCGGGTGCTTGTGCTGATGGAGGTTCACGGGATGGGGAGAAGAGCAAGGCCCATCGCTGGTCCCATGGTGATGTAGCAAGGGGAAAGCTGAGTTTCTAGCTCCTTGTTCATCTTTTCTTAGCAGTGATTTGTATAGCCTCTTACTCTTTGATAACCTCATCCTTGAGGCCTGGCTGGATGTTGTACTGTCTGGAGAGTGGGGTGGTTGTAAGGAGGCTGGGCTGGCCAGGAGGTTACTGATCTTAGTCCTGAAAATATTTTAACAGAAGTTGTGTGAAACATCTGCGGAGATGAGGGAGAGAGAATGTAATGACTCACTAGGAGCATGCTGGCTACGACCCCTGTGCTATAAATATAGCCATAAAACGTGCTTTGTTTGAACAAACAGCACAATCTGCAACAGCATCTCTAGTGCTTTTCTGGTACCCGTCGTGCAGGAACACTTAGACCAACCCCTGCGGTCGGGGTTTGCTTGCTTTCTGTCAACTGCAATTAGCCGAATTCAGCAACATTTGCCACTGAGAGGCTCAGTGCTATACCGCTACTCTTACAGCAATATGGATTTTGCTTAGCATAAAAGATGACGTAAAAACCCTGCAGGGCTGGAAGAAATGACTCGGCACAACAGTTCTGTTCCTTCTAATCAGATTTGTGCTATGCTCCACTTATGCTGGGGTCTAAACGAGTTTCTCCATGCTCTCTCCAAACTCCTCCCCCTCGTGCCTAGTCCTTAAAAGTCCTAAGCGTCAGCCCATTCATACAACTGCCCCTGACATCTTCTGCCTTTCCCGAAACCACTCCGTAAGCTTTCTCCTGGCCCTTCCATTAGGGTGTCTGTCCTGCTCTTCCCAGCAAGATCTCTACCTGCCAAGCACCTCCGGGACTCCTTGGCTGATCCTGCCTTTCCACTTGGCACTCTCCTCATTGCTGTAGTCTGGAGCTGCAGCTCATCAGTTTAGCGGGTAAGTGCAAATTGCCTGGCCCTTGGATTTCTCTGGCCTCCCAGCCGCTAGCAGGAGATGTTTGGTTTGCCTCTTCCAGCTCAGGGAAGTCAGCAACCCTGCCTTCATTTTCTGCCTTCTCCACCTGATCAGGAGAAATGTTCTTTGCCTTTTTCCTAGAGTTCTGCATTCTGCCCAGCTATGCTTTCATGCTGCAAGGCAGCTGGCATGCTGTGTTCTGTGCTCTGTGTGTGAAATGTGGATGTGCGTGTTCACAGGGTTTCCTTTCTCCTTCCTTAATACGCAACCAGCTTGAGGTTTTTAGGAATGCTGGATTTAACTAAAGATAGTCCAGACAGTTCAGTGGGCCATGACAGATTCCTCTCTCCCGAGAGAACTGTTCTGAGATGGAGCCAAGGGTCAAGGAAAAAAAAATGCTGGGGAAAAAAAGCTTAATTGTGGATTAGAAATTATTGTTTCCAGATGATTTCATTGACTGTTTTGCTTCTCCAGGCTCGGGCAGACTTTGGCTTGTGCTGGTTAGGTACTTGTTACCTTGAAGCCTTTCCTTCTGTGCTTTCACCTGTGTCTAGGAAGATGTTAAGAAACTTCTTTTAATTAGATGTAAGGCAATTATTAGGGGGTCTTTTTTGTGGCCTGCATGGACAGAGCTTACTTATGGCAAGAATCAGGAAGCGAACATTTCCTTCCTCTGCACTGTACTTCTGTTGGGTATGGAGCCATGATGCTGTCCTCCATCTCTGGAGCAGCAAAAAGGCTGCTCTTGGAGCTTGCCTCTCTGAGAGCAGCAGGGACCTATGAGATTCGTATAGAGCTTTCCCACTTCTGCTGCAGTTACAGTAAGGAACAAAAGTGCAATGAATCTTCTTTGAGAGGACTCTTTCTGCTCCTGTGAAATAGCAGTTTTGGCACTGAAAGCATAAGTTCCGTGGAGGAATTGCTATTTCAGCCTAGGCTGTTAAAACAAAGGAGAAAAAAATCCACTAGTCGCCACTAATTAATTTTATTTTGAAATATTTACTTGGACTGAAATAGTAGCTGCTCTTAAGTCTTTAAAGGATTAGCTGCCTGCTAGTCTTTCATGCCTGCAACCATTTATTTAAGCTGTTGCTGTAAATTATGCTGTTAACCTGTCATGCAAGGTTTTAACCTTTCTTTCCTTGTCAGTGGGAAATGTGTGGTACATATGGCCTTGCTGACGTGGTAGTGGGAAGTTAATATATCTGCAGTCAGGTATTCTGGGTTCTTTCCCCAGCTTCTTGCAGGAGGGGAAAGACAGAAAATGAATATAGTAATAATTGTCTACTTTAGGATATTGCAAAGCCTAATGAGGGGCTGTAAAAAGTTTAGGGAACACGAGTGTTTGCAAATGCATCCCACCCCCTGCCTCTGCGCTTTTCCGTGTGCTGTTACCAGGGCAAATAATTCCTCTCCCTCCCACTGAACTGTCAGATAGGATGCAGCACTTCCTTTGCGCTCCATCCTGATGTTTGCTTGCATTTGTCATACCGTGTTGCATCGTGTTTAACGCAAGTGGTCAAGCCAATTGACCAAAACCCAGCTGCCAGGAGGGGGTTTGCTCATGCAAGAGCATCACTGTCTGAGCTAAAAGCCACATTTAGCAAAGGAAATGTCAGGCAGATCTAGAAAGAATCCTTGAAGAAAGCTGAGAACTCACCTCAGCAGGGATTATTTCTTACTCTTATGCAGGTAGTGTATTTAGTGTAAAAGGGAAAGATCTCAGGTCCTTAAACCTACAAATACTAATTAGCATCAGCATATAATTTTCTGGCAGTTGTTTCATTAATATGTCATGATGAAAAAGTCTTCCAGCTCCTATAATACTCATTTTTCTTGTCTCTCAACACTAACAGTTCATGTCACAGCATGACTTCTTCACTGCTATTTTGGATGGTTCTTTTC
Source organism: Sagittarius serpentarius (assembly GCA_034782735.1). Taxonomy (NCBI): domain Eukaryota; kingdom Metazoa; phylum Chordata; class Aves; order Accipitriformes; family Sagittariidae; genus Sagittarius; species Sagittarius serpentarius. The sequence continues at coordinate 19,481,467 of JAVKLA010000049.1, read as the reverse complement.
CAGACAAATGTCTTATTTTCTCTGTATTTGATACTGCAGGTCAAGAGAATCCTCTCTGCCTTTTATTGCATGAGAACAGAGGCAGGACTGTAACATGGCCAGTTCAAATGTGTGCCTAAAAATAGGCCAGTGGGTGGCCTCCAACTTCAAATACAAAAAATGTATTTGTAAAGGTTTCTCTTTGGTGGGTGACCACACGTCAAATTGCTAAGACACTTCAAAGTTCAACTTACAAACAGCTCATGTTTTAATCCTCCCCGTGAAACAAAGGAGACTATCTTTGACTTGCATCTGCAGTCAGCTGAGAGACTGAATGCATGAAGCTGGCAGCCTGCTCCACTCCTGCGAGTTTATCATCCCTTTAGCAGGGTCAGCGCACCAGGCTGCTCTCCTGGTCCGATGCTTCCCACCCTGTCAATGAGGCATGGGCCCGGGTCTCAGGAGGGAGTTAAGGGCATATCCCTTCTTCCAGCTCTGCTGTAGGTAGGGAAAAAACTTAACAGTGGCGAGATGGGCCAAAGCCTGCAAGAACACTTCAGTGACACTGTATTGGACTGTTTGGCACTAATTGTCAGTAGCGGAGGTGGCACTTCTGGCAGGGAAGGGGTTAACAAAATGAAGCGCAATTTGTGGGGGAGAGGTTTGAGTTCACTGTTCCAGGCTCTGCTGTGGATTTCCTCTTTATCCTTTTATCTCAGAGTCTTGGCTTTCATCATAAAAGGGGTTGCTAGTCCTTCCTCTTTGTTTTTATTTAGATGGTGAGCCCTTCAAGGCATGGCTGGTACCTTAACCTGTGTGCAGCGGCACAGTGGGAAAGCTCGGTCGGTAGGGAACTATAAATAGTGAGGCTGTCCAGCCCTGTGGCATCCCTGCTTGCTATAATTGCCTGGTTTGCACTCCTGTGACAAGTGTTAGTTCAGCTGTCAGGGAAAGAAGGAACTGAAAAGTATTGCCACAGACAGTTTCCAGCTCTTGAGTTGCCTGTTGAGCTTCGGTTTGGGCCCAGTTCTCCCTCCTGCCTCAGGGAGTTCTTTTTCCTTGCTGTGTGCGAATGACTATTCCCAGCAGCTACCCAGTGTGATTCGGGCAGTTCAAGTTCAGAAGCAGCTTTGTAGAGGTCTTGTTGTGGTGCTGTCGATTTGGATCTTTAACTGGTGCTTCAGCACCACGCTCATTTATTTTGTCTTTTGCCACTTGCTAGAGGGAGTTGATTCTACAGCAATCATTTGCTATCGTTCCTGACATCACTGTGTGTTTTTGTTACCGTATGCTCACATGAGGAATCAAATGAGTCATGAGGAGATAGCGGATAAAAGTAATGACAACATCCAAGACCATCCTTCCTCTCTGAACAGCTTGTAGATGTTCTTTCGGAATGGCTTGCAAGTGGGTTCAAGCGATGAAAAGTTAAAGCAGAGATTCTTTCTCTGCTCTCACTTCTCTGCTGAGATATGAGTAAGCAACCACGAGGCTGCTGCTGCCTGTTCCCTGCAAAAGAAAGGACCTTCATGTGAACTCCCAGTGGAGGTGGCTTCAGAAGACCTGTCTTAGTCTGTGCTACAAAATTCCTCTAATGGAATTAAAAATGATTTTGTGCACCATGTCCACACCCTTTTGGAAGTAGATTAAGTGGAAATAAGTTGCTCTTGTCCCGCCTATACACATCTGGCAACAGAAGCTGCCATTTATTGCCACAGCTTTGAACAACAGCCACTCATGATCTTGATGCAAGGTGGCAAACCCCACCTTGTCTCAGGCTTGGAGACCATCTCTCCAGATGACCCAGGCTTCACCTGATGGGTAGCTGCAAGCAAAACACTAGTGTGAACGTGGCCTAGCAAAGCAAAAATGTCAGGAGCTGCCAGCCACAGGCTTTTGCAGTGCCTTTGCTGCTGCCATAATGTCTCAGAGTCAGGAGATGTGGTTCCAGGAGTTCAGCAGTATTGGCAACTAGAGCCTGGCAGAAAAAGAGAACAAGGAGGATAAATGCATGCTGTTTTCCTGGCCCCCTCCTGCTCCCACTCTTCCCGAGACGTAAGGACTCTCCCTTGGCTAATTTCAGGGGCTGTGCTTCTGAGAAGAGGACAGGGAATGAACTCTGTGAGGTGACTAAGCCCATCTCCTCCTTCCTCTGCCAAATACCGGCCTTCCTCCTGACTCAGCAAGTTAAAAAATCTCATCTATTTGGTACAGCCCCCGAGGTACCAGACATAGCAGCATCAAGAAAATTAGCTTCTCATCCAAAGCACGAGCTGTCCAGTTGAGTTAGTGTTACTGTAAGCGTTCATTACCCTTCCTTCCTTCCTTATGTTCACTGATAACGTTTGGATGAATACCATGTGGCCAATGAGAAACCCTATAGCGAGAGGCACCGGAACCTGTTCTGGGTGGTTTGTACTGTGCTGGCTGCCAGAATCTGGTCTCTATTTACAAAATATTTTGCATTATACAAAGGTGAAGGAAGGTCTCCTCTCTCTAAAAGCTACCAGAGGTAAAACCGTCTTGATACAAACAGCAGGGATCCAACAATTCTGCAACTATGCGGATTTTTTTTCTCCTGCTCCCCTATTGATTTATTATGTGAATTCAGGCAACTGTAACTTTGCAACCCCTGCTATTTATTTTTCTATATAGCAAGCACAGCAGTACATCTGCCTCTTGGGTCGCTGACTGAAGCCTCAGTAATTTGAGTACTTCGACCAAAGTAGTCTGAGATCCTCGGACCAAAAGCCCTATTTGCTATTAAGGGCACTTTGCATTAATTACACTTCATAAAATTCTTCCCAGGTCTTCCTACCTCCATTTTGCAGGACTGCGGATTTAGCTCAGATGACAGACCAGGAAGTTGTTCAGTTTTAGAAATAGTTCTTAGAAAGAAATAATTTTTTTGTGAACTCCATTTCCATATAACATTGCAGGGGGGAAACAGCCATCAAGTCACGACTGTCCCCAAGATAAACTATAAATTTATGTAGGTCAAGGAACCTGAGGTGGTGTTTTCCACTAGGTGGTGGTAGACAGCATTTCTTTAAGAAGGGTTATTCACTCTTGCTTTCTTTCCCTTATGGAATAGAAACCCAGGGTCTGCCCAGTTCAGTATTCTCTTCCCCTTGCAGTTACTACTTCATATTCCAGAGGAAGAAGCAGAAACATGACTGCTGGTGAGTTGTTAACTTTTTTTTTTTGCCTTTTCTGGTGGAGTTTTCTTTCACCTCCTAGGCAGCTATTGGAATACCAGAGGTTTAATTTTTATTTTGTGCAATCCAGTAAAAGATATTCCTGCTATCAATATACACATGTGCTGGGTTGTTCTTAACTCCTGGACTCCATCTGTGGGTTTCGCATAAAATATTGTTAATCTGATGTGAGGCTGACTGTTTCTTTTATTTCCTCGTTTTATGTTGTAAAAAGAAAGAAAGAAAAGAGGAAAAAAAAAACCCAAACACTAAGAAAACAAGATAGGGAATTGGAAATGAACTATGGATCCCAGACCCAAAACAATTATCCCTGAATATAACTGGATGTGAAGTTTTGATGTGGTCTTTTGGAGACCCTGTACTCAGATCAATGATTCATGTCCCAGTTGAAGCAACACTTTGGTTTAAAATGGAAATTTTGAGTAAACAGAAGAGGTGCCAGCCAAAAACATTTCAGTGTTTAAATTTATGCCAGTAATGTACATGCTGCATCTCAAGAAAACCCTGACCTTCTGTAGTCTTGTCCTTAACCATTTTATTTGTACAGAGCCATGAAGAAACAAACAAAATAAAGCTGGCATGCTTGGGGAACATATTCATTAAAGGTTGCCACAGATTATCGCAATAGTATTGTGTTCTCTGGCTGCAGAGAAGGACATGCAGCCCAGGCTGAAGGCTTGACTGTCCCACAACAATATCTCCTTACGGAGACTTTCAGCTCCACATGGGCACAACCTCACCACAAAATCAAGTCCCTACTTGCACGCTGTTGCGGAGATGTTGCAGTGATTCAGGCTGGCAAATATCACAAAGCACTATTTGCTCATGCACTCTCTAATCGTTACTACTGTGATTACATTAATACTATAATATTTATACTGCATTATGAAAGCAAGCATAATGACTGATGAGTACAAAGAACGGAGGGAGGACCTGGGACTCCAGGACTGTAGTGTTAGCTGAAGAAAGCCAGTGTTACAGGAATTTAGGTCAGTTAGGGCAATTACAGGAGGAATTCAGGCTATATATTTTTGATGGACAGGTATTTTACACTGGTTGAATGGGGAAGACTGGCATAAGCCTTCTATTGTGACTAATTGTCTCAATGCAGCAACACCTTACCTGTTCAAGTAAATCCCTGAGTGAGCTTTGAGAAGCTTGGATAATCTCCTAGATTACATGTAGCATAGAAAAGAAAATAACCAAGGGAATGTGTCTCCTTTAGAATCTCAAAGGTCTGCACACTAAATGATTAATGACTGCTGATTTCTCTTGATAGCTTTGTTATGAAGGACAGCACACACACATCCTGTGTCTCTGATTCTTCTAACTTCTTTTGTGGTCCGGTGAATCATTGAGGCAGAAAGTGATTGAATGTTTTTATAGATAGCTCATGGTTCTTCACTACACTTTAGTAATGGAAATGATACACACCAGTAATGCCAGTAAAATTATTTTTACTTCTACAGCAGGACAGTGTGACAGCATAAAATGGACTCTGGCTCCCTGAGTGAAATGCTGGGGTATTTTCTGAAACTTTACAGCATAGGCGGCCACCTGGAAGGGAATGTATCTATTCAAGAGGAACACAGGCCTGAAAAGTTTTGCTGGGCTTGAGCCCATGGTTCCAGGGGGTCTAGCTATGTCAAATTCAATTCTTGGAGCGCTAAATCCACCTTTATCATCTTTCCCCTGCTTGTCCTTGGGATTATCATGACCCCAAGGTCTCTTTATCTGTTAAATTTCAATGTGACTGATGCACGTGTCTGAACTTCCCACTTGCAGATCTCCAGCCATATTACCTATATTTCACTCTGCCATCTTCCACTGGGGGAGGGCAGCTTAGAAAATTATACCACTTAAAAAAAATAATAATATAGAGCTGTGTCTCTACCAATGATTTCTGAACACAGGAAGTCCTTGTAGGGAGACTGCATCACTGAATACATACGATCCATTTTCCTGTACAAACTCCTGTCAACAGTGAAACTGCTGCAGTCTCAATCAATCTTGCATTAGTAAAATGTCCCTTACATACCAGCTCCATGCTCCTCTAGCCTAACAAACAAAGGCTGTTAACATTTAAAAGCTGCACTAACTCTATATGTTTGGGATAAGGCCAGGTATTGAATAATGCTAAGGAATCAATATTCATAATCCAGAGCAGCAGAAGAGGTGTGTTGTGACTTACCCATGTCCTATATAGTTCTCCATATGGTTCCCTTGAAAGCCTTTTAGAAGCTTAATGAGGGGAGTATTGCACTGAATGTGGAAAAAAATTCTGCATGAGGATAAGAAGCACAAATGCTCCAGAGGCCTCGTAGGGTCTATGGTCTTAAAATAAGCTCCTGGGTTTTAATGGCATCTGATGAAACCCTCTTTACTAGGGGCAGCAAAAGGATGGAAGGGCTCGGACAGCTGGCGAACAAGTACTCGGTAAACATTCCTGGTAGCCGAACTCTGCGCAAACAGCAACTATTAAGGCAAAGACCTGAAAGATCAACAAAGAACTGCAGGTCTGGGTAAAATGATGCAATGGATTACAATTAGTGTCACTGATCCAGGGAGCACAGGCTTTCCTATCGACTTACAGCTGTAAGGCACCTTAATCAAATAATGAAGGGGGCTGGGGGGCAGAAAGCTCAGTATCAGTCAATATTATCTCAAGGACACCTACTGTAAATTAGCAGGCTGATGTTTGTAGCATGGTTTCATCGTGGGGAAAAAAGGTAGAAATTACTGGAGGCAGCTGTGGGGGCTTGGCCCTGGCTTCCCAGGAAAACAGTGAGCAGCAAAAGGTTTCCTGAGCTGGCTGGCTCTGGGCATGTCCATGAACTGCATATACTGGAAATGGCAGAAGCCAAACGAAAGCAAGTTAATCTGATCAAAACCCATTAGGAATTTCAGGTTTTGCTTAGAGAGGTGGCACCCATCTTTGGTCCTGGGTCTTGAAGCAGCAGATGTCTGTGCTGTGTCTGAGAACGCCCAACTCGATGTGCTGGTGGGGGATCATGTCAGATTTGCCCTGTCCCACCAGCCAGAAAACTCTGAGAATCTCAGGAAAGTGAGATTTTTTAGCAAGAGGGAGGTGTGTGTGGTGGAGGTGTCGTCTTTTGTGGCAGCTCAGCTTCCTTAGCCTTCCTCTTTTTTTGCCCCTCCTAGGCTCACTCTCCTATTATAAAAGCTGGATTTCGCCTTAAAAAAAAAAAAAAAAAAGACCAAAACCAAACCTAAGAAAGGGCCAGGGCTGAGGGGAGCCTGTGGTGACACCAGATGAGCGCCATTTTCCTAGGGGCTGGGGAGGGACACCCCCCCGCCCCGAGACGAAGCGCCCTGGGGGGCCGAGCCCCCGCTTAGGGGGATCGAGCCCCGCCGCGGGGCCGGGAGCCCGCCTCATCCCCCGGGCCAGCCGGGCGCTCGGGCTACCCATGGCCCCAGGGCCGCCACGGCGCCCGCGCCCCGAGGGGAGAAAGGCGGCGGGCGCCATCTTGTCGGGGGCGGAGCGGGGCCCAGCCCGGCCCGCCCCGTGCTCTGCCTGCCGGGGCGGCCCCGGCCCCGCCGCACTCGCCGCTGGCGACCGAGTGGAGCGGAGCGGAGTGAAGCCGCAGTCCCCAGCGCCATTGCCGCCCTCAGCCCACTATGGCAGGTGAGCCTGTTCTCCTCCTCCTTCTCCTCCTCCCGCGGGCAAGGCACCGCCGCTCGTCCGCCTCTGCGGGAGAAGCCTCGCCGGCGCCTCCCCCGCGGCGCTCTCCCCTCAGCCCGCCGCGGTCATTGCTCTCGCCTCCCGCCCGCTGTCACCTCCATCCCGGGCCCCCCGCCGCCGCCTGAGAGCCGCCTTCCATCCCCAGACAGCCGGGGCTCGCCCCTTCCTCCTCCCGGGGAGGTGGGTCGGGGCTCCCCGGCAGCCTCCACCATGTTGCCCGGCCGCGGTTCACCTTGGCCGTGCGGCTTGTGCCCCTCCCGCGCCGTCCGTACCTCGCCCCCTCTCCCTTTTATTTTATATATTAAACCCTTCCGTGTTCTCCGTGCCGGCGTCTTCTGGCTCGGCATCGGCTCCAGCCCGTGGTGGGCGGAGGGGAAGGGGCGCCTACCTGGGGCACGGCCTGGGCGGCCGCGGGAGAGGGGAATGCCTGAGGTGGGCACCTGCGGCGCGATCACCTGCCCTGCGAGGCAGAGACACCGACGGGGATTTATCCGTGGGTGTGGGGGGTGTTATTGTCTCTGTTCCGTTGAGATAATCTATTTTTTAATTTTTTTTTCTTTAATCTGAAACAAAATGGGTGGCAGAGTCGTAAGCTCGCAAATGGGATGGAGAAATGCAGGTTAATTCTCCCCTGGTCCTGAAGGGGTGGCCTCGCTTTCTTGTCTGATCCCGTTCTCGTGATAGGCTTTGAGGTGTTTTTTTTTTTTTTTCCTTTTTATTTATTTGTTTGGGTTTTTTGGTTGGGTTTTGTTTTGTTTTTTTTTTTCAGTGCAGATCGAGGCAGTAAGTATTTCTGTTTTCTGCTTTTGACTTGCCAGCCCCGTTCGGTATCGTGGGTGGTTTTCTTTTGTTTTAAGGTATGTTTTGGGTAGAAATAAGTGATGTAGGTAGCGCAGAAAAATGCCCGAACAAAGCTTGTTGAAAGCCTTCGATTAGGTTTCCTTACTTAACGGATAATAACTATCTATACCGTTCATTTCTGTTGTTAGTGGCTGTTGCCTTTTTTCATAAAAGATGGGAATGCAGGCAGAGGTTTATACAGTTTCATTCCTGTCCTTTCATCTTGGAGCTGTCATTGTCATTTTGTAGACTGGGAAGACAAACATTTATTGCAGTTTGGGGTCTCATGCAGCGTGTCCCTTAACCTCGCCAGGTAAGTGCAGGCAGGGGCTGACCCCGAAAGGGAGCTGCAGACAGAGCCAGTAGAAGATTCTGGCAGGAAAAGGAAATCCCCAGATATACTTAAGATTAAGGTAAAGACCTTGCATGTTAATTTTTCCATCTTATCATTTGCCCCATGCAGCTGACTCTCTTTAGTATGAGTTCAGTGCCAGGTAAATGCTGGGCTTCCTGTTGCTGTTGAACTTGACCAGCTGAAATAAAAATACCAAATGCTCTGTTTTCACAGGGAGCTGAATATGTCTGTGTATCCTCACTGCAGCGCAGTGTTGCCATACTTGAGCAAGCTTTAAATTACCCAGTTTAAGCTTAGAAAAAAAAGGCTGGTTTGGGTAGTGGTTTTACTGGCAGCTGGAGTTTGATGCAGGCTGTAAAACCTGGCGGAAAAGCAGAACAAATACTAGAGCGATTAGCTACTGATGTGCTGCACACTGCCAGAGCTAGACTTAATGCTGCACACCTTGATCTGCCTAGTGATTTCACTATAGATAAAGGATTATTGCAGCAAGTAGCTCAGGTTAGTAAACTGGAAAATAATCATTGAGATATGTAGAGCAATTGGATTAGTAGTTCTTGAGCTCTTACAACCCTGCTTCTAGCTTTGAGTCATGATCCAGATAGCTTGAAATTAGAGCAGCATTAACATGGAGATGCACTGCAACAAATTCAACCTTGGGCTAGCAGTGAGGTTAAACAAGCCCTGAGATTTTTATCATGGATTTAAACAAGCCTTTGGCTTTAGTAAAGATGCAAATAGGAGCTGAGAATGTCTTGTCAGAGCCCTGGGGATAAGGGTAGGAGTTAAGACTGGGATTCTCAAGGGTGGGTTGTGCTGTTCCTTAACAGGCTGCATTCATATGGTTTAAAATCCATCCTAATCTGTCATTTGTCTGTAAGCCCTGCTCTTAGCTAGGTTTAGATTCGGTGAACTGCTTTCTCAAGGCACCTGGCTCTCCCTTTGAGTAGGTGTAAGGAGCTGGATGGAAGTAAGGTTCTATTGAGTATGGGCCTCTTGCTCATTCTGCATCTTCAGTATGGAAACCAATCTGAAGGAAAAACAGCTTTTCAGATAGCAGGATAATTTGGGCTGCAGGTTGATGAATGTTTCCTTTGGTGACAGCACCAATTTAAGCAGCCCCCATCCATCATTGGCTGCGCACTCCCAGCCTTGCAGTGACCCCTTGGTGATGCTGGTACCCCTGTATGGATAGCTGTTCAGTCAGTGAGGTCAGGGAGCCTTTTTTAGTTAGCCCACAAAAGCCTTTTATATTGAAGCCAGATCTGTTTGGAGAATTTTTACCTGTTCCCTACCCTCCCTGAGCCGCGGGTAGACTCTGTGTGCATCCCTAAAGCCATACTGAGGTTTGTATGTGTATGGTGTTTTTTTTTAATAAGACTTCTGATATGAGAATTTCTGTCTTTTGTAGCTGAAGAAGCTAACAGGGAGTTGAATGCCGGCGGAGAAATAAAAGTCATGTCTCTGTTGGTATTATTTGGTTGGAGATGCTTTTCTTCGGGGGAAGCTTGAGATAATGGCAGTGTGTGCGGCTTCGGGGGGGGGGGGGGGGGGGGGGG
>JAVKLA010000049.1:19454582-19468962 GCA_034782735.1 Sagittarius serpentarius | reverse complement strand
CCCCCCCCCCCCCCCCCCCCCCCCCCCCCCCCCCCCCCCCCCCCCCCCCCCCCCCCCCCCCCCCCCGCCCCCCCCGCGTTATGCACTCACATTCCTGGGCATTAACCTCGTGTGTGGATGCTTTGAGTAGTCTGGGCTCTAAATGCAGCAACACATTTTAATTGGATTTACTCTTATTTTGCATGACCATGAAATGGCAGCCTAAGGCAATAAGGCCTATTTTAGTCGTATGCTGGCTATTGGTACGCTTGTAAGATTCTGAATGTTAGGAGAATAAAGTGCAGTTCGGAAGCTTTAATAGGAAGGTAACTTAAACACTCGATCTACTAAGTGTGCTCTTAGCTGTGTTTATATGACGAGGCGGTTAATGTCCCGTTAGTGAATTTATCCCAGTTTTTCAGTGCTCTGGATGTCATTGTTGACCTGGTGTTAGCAATGGGAAAGAAATGCTGGAAATCTTTGACCACTGGAGTCTGCCATTAACCGCATCTTTACTGAGCACTCTTTCTTTTCTAGCTCAGAAGCAGTGATCTGAACGGTTTCTTTTTTTTTTCTGGCCTTGTTCCTTTTATCACTTACCTGTATTGTCTTGTATTTAAGCATATAGCTCAGTGTTGCGGTTTTGTTGTGCTTTTAAAGAAAAAAGTGTGTTCATGTTCTTATCAGTATTCAAGTTCATATAGAATATCTCATAAAAACAGGCATATGACTCCATGTCATGACTTTCACTTTTTATTTATAAGCTTGGAATGGAAGTAAAGTGTTGCACTGCAAAGTTAGCAACCTCTTTCTTATTTTGTGGGCTGAATAAAATGAAAGCGTCCCGGAGCTAACAGTGCTTAATGGACTGTGCTGTGATAAGGTTTGAATTTCTATGGAGTCTTTGAATCCTAATGGCAGGAAAATAAATTTGTAAGTTCTACAATTTTTGCTGTGTTTACTATTTGCCCTTTGTGTGGAGAATCCTATATTCAGACCCTTACCATACCTGAGCAAAGAAAACACATCCTTGTTTTTGCAGATGATGTACTCTAAAGCATGAGCAGCTTCAGAAGTTATAGCAGCTTTTTGGTTTTCTTCCCTTGTCATTTTTTATACAAAATGAATTGTTTCTGAAAGTTGAGCTAGGTGTTCCTGATGCAAGAAGCATTTGCTTGGTCGTATTTTAACAGATTGGAGTTTTTGATAAAAGCTTAGAGTACAGTTTCCTCATGAGCATTTCATTGTATGAAGGCCAAACCAAAGAAATAATTGGGATTCAATCTGACAAGAAAGAATTTGGAGCTCCAGGTCCCTGTTCTGTAGGATCAGACTGCAAGACATAATTGCAATATTCTCATACTGTTCTGTGTCCTTTCATATATATGGGAACAGTAATGGTTATCAGTCGTTTGCTGATATTGGAAGTATGTATTTGCATGGGTACCACTTAACTTTGTGTGCAGAATTTTGGGAGATTATGCTGAGCATAGTAGTTGTTATCAATATAATTTTACAGGGGTCTGTTCTGGTTTATTCAGACTGTTAGACACTTGTTGGTTACCTGTAGTTTATTTCAGCTTACTAGGAGATGCTTTTAAAACTCAAACAAGAATTATATGGATGAGGAGGTGGCTTTTTTTTTTTTTAATAGCTAAGTGCTGTGTGTTTGTTGTAGTAAGATAGCACATCTATTTATTTGCTCTAGCCAGAAACTGAAAATTGAATGGGAACAGTTCAATTTGTGTTGTATTCATTTCAGAACATAGAAAATCTGGCTTGGTATAAATAATAATCTTTAGCGTTGACTGGCCCTACGGCTTGAATTTTCCTGGATTGCTAGTTGCGTGCTGAGGTCTATTAAACTGAGTCAGCTCTTACGAGTCGGGCTTTCAAATGAGCTGACGTTTTCATTGTCCATCTGTCTTGTTTGCAGATACCAGAAAAAGCAAGGGATGGAAGCCTGAGCTCTTTCGGAGATAATACGTGATCCTTCTCATAAAAACATAGATCTAAAAAGCCCCGTCTGCAGAAGTGGAAGAACTGTAATCTTGAGCCCTGGGTACTTGTAAACATCCATTGCTAATGAGTCTTCCTCTTCTTTGGAAGGGATCAAACACATTTAATGCTTTTCATGAAGATGCCTAATAAGGCACAACTGAATCAAGCAAAGCTGTCAATTAAGCCTTCTATGAAGTTTCTTAGTATAAACGAGCCTAAACCCAAAGTATTATCTGAGCTCTTCCTCGTTGGCTGTTCGGTTTTGGTAAAGATTTTATGATCAGTATTAGCCCAATTTTAATCTCAGTTAGGTGCACTGTTCTTTGCTTTCTAAACCCGCTGAATTGTAGACCGCAGAACAGTGCACGGAGTGTATTAGGAGCCGAGTCTAATTACTGTTTTTGTTCTGGAGGCTGTTGTGACAGATAATGTTTTGTTGAATGGCAGGTAATAGATTTATTATGGAGACAGCACAGCATGTGGGTACCTTCAAAGGAGAGACTCTATCTGTATTGGTCTTTTCTTCTCTTAATTATTCAAATGGAAAATTTTGTTTGAGGGCAAAATGTATGCCTAAATGATATTACTCCAAATAGTATGAGCAAAGAGTTCTTGCGTTTTAAGCGATGCCAGTTAAGTAAAATAATTGTGATTTTTTTTTTTTTTTTTTAAGTAGTACTATACAGACGTTGGCAAAAGAGCCCTGAAGATGAAGGTACAATATTAAAACCACAGTGTATTGGCTAAAAAAGGGTTGTTTTGCTGGCAAAAATCACAAAAAAGTATTCCGCTAGACGTTGCCAAAATACTTTTTTGTAAAAGGCATGTCTTGCTAAAAAGCTTTCCTTCAGTAAACTATAGCTGGCATAACTATTATTATAAGTAATGTGAACTCTGTCAAAATATTATAATTTTTTGTGCTTTTCCTGAGCAATCGGTTCGGTATTAAGTGGACTGCTCCATTTCTGTCACTTCAGTTGCAGAAGAATTCACTTAGCCTTCTTTAACAGTTTTGTTGCTTGTAGGGATATTTCATGCATTAATATATATTTAAGGCATTCTTAATTAACTGCTTACGTATGGAGAAAAATCTTCAAACCTATTGGACTAAGTTACATCTTGCATCTCTGTGTGGTAACTTGTTCTATGACGTACGGGTTGGATGTCAGCTGGGTTTCAACAGGTCCTAATTACCTCCTGTCTCTGCTAATTGCCACCGGTTCAGTCCTCTGACTCCACAGGGACGTCACGTTAGCTTCTCAAGCCGTAAGCAAGATGTACAAATGCACATTTATGAGGAAGTAGATGATGATTGGTGTGTATGTAAACACTTTCACCTAAGCCCGCCTGAAAGATGAGTATGGGAAGTTAACCAGCAAGCCTGGTTCACACAAGCCTGTCTCTATAATCACTTCCAGGCTCATTGTGAAATTAATAAATTAGTAATTGGTTGGCTTAACGTGTGGGAATTAAATGTAGGGTTGCATACAGTTGTTTAGTATGTGGGCAGAGAGTAAGTAGTGCTGGTTTAACTTAAAAATCATTAATGGCAGTAATGACTTAATTTTTCCCTGTGGCTATGGCTATGGGAAACCAAGCTACGCTTAGTGACCAAGACTCACGGGACAAACAGTTGGTCAACAGTTATCAGTAGTAATAATAGCACCTGTTATTGCTAATATAATTAATAATAGCATTTATTATTGTTCTGTGGCACCAATAGATGATCTGCTTGTGCCTTGCCTTTTGCCAGTTCCAGCAGAAAGAAATTCTCTTGCTGTTTTGGGGGTTGGTTCCACGTAAGGACTCGGGGGGTCTAAAAACCAGCATGGTGACAACTTAGTTCTGGGAAGGTATTTGAGCAGATGTGTCGGGATTGTGCTCGCAGCAGTCAGCAGTCTGAAGCCAGAAGATACTTGGCCTGCAGAACTGAGGGTACTGTGTAACACAGCAAAGGCTGCCTGCACAAAAGCACACGAAGGATCACGCTGTCTCTCCCCCTCAGCGCTTGGAAGCCTTGAAACATTTCCTCTGCAAGTGGTATAAATTTGCTGAGTATTCCCAGGAAAGATTTCTTGAAATAATCTTGAAGGAGTGAAAGGTCACTGAGCAAGGAGGGCATAACTCTCCCAACTGGATAATTAAAAAGAAAATTAAAAAGTGTGCTAAGTTTGAGATTAACTTGTGGCCATGCTTTGAAGATTAAAAGGGCTTTTTTGATTTCAGATGAAGGAGGGTGGGATTGGTGGGAGGAGGAGTTGCGGCTGCTGGAGCAGTTGGGCAGTGCTGTGAAGCTGCATTTGCCATTTGCTTACTGAACCATGAATGAAATAGCCATACTTCTGTTCAGTGATCCTGGTATCTGCTCTTTTCCCCCCTATTTTAAAACATTTAGTCTTGCTGCTAAAGTTCTCAACCTGGCTGCTCGCTATTTAGTGCAGGTAGATTTCTAAGCATCTGAGCAAATGGTGTATTGAGTTCAAAACTGTATGAACACTTTTGTATAAACATGTTTTGCCTTTAGGAAATGAATAACGGCAACTTCAACTAAAGGATAGAACTTTCCATGTTCTTTGCGCAGCCTGTAGCATGATCAATCTGTTGTTTTTTTCTGTACAGAGATTTAGCCCGCACTTTTGAAAGTATTTGCAGTCACAAAAATGAGAGAGAAAGAGAAAGCTAAAACATGAGTGTGCTAACTAAATGGTAACACCAAAATAATGCCAAAGTAATACCAAAAAAATTACAAAATTGCAACTTTAGCAGATAACACCAACAGATGTTTCAAGTCTAGACTTAGTATATAAATTTGCATATCTGCTCTGGTTTATGATCTGTGGCATTGAATAGGTCAGAGCTGTTGGGCTGATCATGGGCTTTTGCTCATGGCTAGAACCCGTGACTGCACCTAGGATGTGCTTCTGTGGTTTGATGTTTGAGAAATGAAGAGATTGAAGTCATAGATGTGAAGTCTAACTGTAGAGTTCCCGTTTGTAGCTTATTAGGTGTAGGGTTATTAGATACTCGGGCTTATTAGGTCAGTTGTGTGTTGTTCCCTTGGCTGAGTTATTGCATACTTGAGTTTGGGCCATATACTATCGTCTTCTAAGCGTATGTTGAAGTTGACCGTGTTTCCCAGGGCATCTGGGAATACTTGAAGGTAATGATGCTTTAAGGGTTGCAGCCAGCAACCTCACGTGATGCTATGTTGACCAATAAACAGGTTTTACTTTTGTCAGTTCTTAGAAGAAAAATGATGTGAGCTTTTGCCTTTAATTACAAGCATACCTGGAGGTCCAGGAAAGACGTAGGCCTCTGACTTAGTTTATGGATGTGGTGAATACAATAGCAGGTCACAAAAAGCACATTCCTTCTCCATTAGTTTTTGAAACACTTTGATCTGTGCCTGTGGAGAGCGTCTAGCTTTGGCTTCACTACTCTTTTGTTGTTGTTTTTCCTTGAAAATTATATCTTATTTCTTGCCCAGAAATCAACCAAAGGTATTTTTAAAGGCACTTCCATCTTGTAATTACTTCTTTATGTAGACGAACCCTCAGCCTGCTTTGATGTGTGTCTTGGACCCTAGATTTTTCTTACAAATATTTAAAAATACACTGTTGCAGGAAAAGTTCTGAGAAACACTCTAATACAAGCTGTAACTGAATTCAGGATTTAAGAAGAAAGGAAGTTGAGCACAAAGCATTGCATTCTCTTAACTGGAAAAGTGGAATTTGCTTGATGGGGACTGCCTCTAGGTATCATTTCTGTTAGATGAGAGAGATGTACATTTTAATGGATCAAGTCACGCACAAAGGGTAAGTGTAAGTAGTACCCAGGACCATGCATTGCTCATTGAATTAAATTGTAAGCTTTCAAAGCAATTTCAGTAATTCTTTGTGTGTATTTGATACAGCATTAGGGAAGAAAACAGTAGATGTTTTCATATTAAAGCATATCTTCTGGTAAGTGCTTTTTCAAGGATTTTATAATTCAGTGGATTTATGAATGTCTCTATAAGATCAAACTTAATGGCTTAGTCTTTCTGCTGTTCCAAGTTGTGGGTGGAAGTGGATCTATTTATTCTACTAGTATGCGATGCTATTTTCTTGTGTTTGCTGTATTATGTTAAGTGTATTCTGGGAGATGTTCATGGGAGTCTGCTGTATAAATTGAATCTTTTCAGTGATATAAAATTACATATCTGTTATGACTTTGGTAGGAAGAATACTTAACTTAGGAGATTGCTACAAAAACGTAGTTGGGAGACTTATTTGACGGTCGTAAATGAGGCATGCTGTACCTCACCCTCCTGATGAAACAGGATGTTCCTGCCAAGAAGATAGGCCTTTTTCTGACAACGTTGCTCTGAGAAGGGTGCCTTGCAACAGCTGAAGATTTGAGAGGCATCTGCTGTGCTGGAACAAGCTTAATTTTTTTTTTTTCTTTTTTTTTTATTAAGTAAGTTGTGGAACAAGAGAACCTCTTTAACAGTTTTTCAGTGACTCCATCAGACTTGTCTTTTTATGTTGTGTGTTTTTCTTGTTATTACCTGGCAATATATGAAGGTTCAACGGAGAGATTTAGTTACCAGGTGTTTGTGGTCACTGGATCGTATTATTATCAGTTTTGATCATATGAGATAACCATTGTGTGCCATCCCTGTACACAAGATACGGTTTTCAGTGCAGAGTAAGTAGGTGACTTCAAAGAAGAGTTTTGTCCTGATTTGAGTGCTGCAAAACTAGGGAGGATGGCCTCAGAATAAATATTCAAACTCAGAACGTTGCCTGTAAATTGTCAGTTAGTTTACCAGTGTGTGTCTAACAGCAAACATTTGTAATTTGACTAGGGCACTTTGAAGTATTTGTTTCATCCTTAAACTGAACACTGTACATCTGAGAAGGCAAAAAATTGGATTTTCTCATAATAATCAGAAGTAAACTCCTCCTAGGAGTAACATTTTCAAGCAAGAGAAATGCTCCCATCAGTTTAAATTTCAGATATTAAACAGGTAATAAAAATGATGTCTAGCTGTGGAGGATCATCATGACAATGTTTCCTGCACTGAAGCAGAGCAAGATAAATTGTCTGCTGTGATTTCACTTCCATCAATAAAGTGCAGCAATACCTAGAGCTTCTCGTCTGTTTATTCCTGCCTGTCTTTCACAGTATTATGGAGTTTGAAGATACACTGTAAAATATTCCACTGTCTTGAAACAGGAGTCGCAACAGCTATATCTTGAATTAAAATTCATCTCAAGCATGGCAGTGATTAAGTACCTGTTCACTGCAAGGAATTTTAACCAAACAACCTGCCATTAGATCTGTCCAGACTGTTGATCATGGAAGCTTGGTTTTAAGTGGAGGCATCCAGATTAGTAGGTGGTTTATTTGAACTAAATTATTGAGTGTAAACACTAAGTAATCAGAAATAAATCTTTTGAATGATTAAATTCTCCACTCACCAGTGATGAACTTTGGAATGATTAGTTTTAATTGTGAGGTAAATAGAAAGGTCTTGTTTAATTGGATACTTAAGTAATGTTACTTGCACTGAATTCGATTATATTTTGAACTATGATACTCAGGGCGAGCAGCTTTTGAGTCCCTGGCGTTGTTTAATGCAACTACTTAAAAAAAAAAAAAATCTGGACATTAGAGTAAAAAAGCAATTGGCTTATTTCTTTCCAGCCCTTATGGTTTTTTCTTACCATTGATCACTTAGTCCTGTAGCTCTCTGTGAGCACATCAAATGCCTTGAATCTAAAATAATTTCCAGCATATTCCTCAAATGTATTGTAGATGAGTAATCTTGCAGGCAGTCTGTGGACCTGTGGTACAGCAGTTTATATTTTACGGTCTTAAGATATGGTGATGCTTCCATTAGGGCTGTAAGCTTTCTCCGTATTGAAGGTAGAAGGTGTTTCTGTTTGTGAAAACATTTGGAATTCAGAAGTAAAGAGCAAAGGAAGGAATCTAATAATTGGAAAAGGAGCAAGTGGAGGAGACTTTTCAACACCTCTTTGCAGTGGAGATTAGATGCTGGAACATAATGTGGTTTTATATACGCACACATTGCATAAAATAATCAGTGGAGATAATTGGCTTTCTTCCATGCGTTCTTAGTAAATGATGAATAAAGAGTATTGCACATAATAAGTGTTAGCTTTCAATTAAATGCGCCCTATTCAGTAGTTGGCTCTTTGAAGCAAGAACAAGCACATGCCGATTGCGGATCACCAGCAGATCAGAAGCTTTCAGGTCTTGACAATTAAGGAAGCTTTTAAACTTGCGTAATGCTGACTTTTCTCATAAAGCGAGGGGAGCTAGATGGCGCCGTCGGCCTGCCTTTTGCCTTCGCGCCTTAGGGTTCAAAAGTTGGGGTTCAGGTAGAGCGAGCTTATTATTCGGCCCTCGACTGCGGTGCCCTTGGCTGGCTCTCGGTTGTGCCCCAGTGGCAGAGATGCCGTGTATAAATGTGGGCAGCGCCTGGTAGTTGGGTGCCACTTTCTGGTGGCCTCTTTTTAATTACCACTTACAGTACCGGTTGTAGAAGTGGTGGTGTCTCATTAATACTGCAAGCTTATTTGCTTGGATTTGGAGAGATTGCTGCATAATGGCATCCCGTGTGGGGTAAGGGGATGGTGGACAGGCTTCATGGCAAGCGATAACTTGAGGCAGGGGCTGTGATGCGACGAAATTATAAAGTGATGTTTGGAAGTGTAAGGGCAGCCTTAAGACAGTGCTGTCCTCTTGCAGAAGGAGGTAGCTCAGGGAGAGAAGGAGCAGATTGATGCAGAAGGAGTGCATGTTAATTAATGTTTTGTTGTTGTTTCAAGTCTCTCACTTCTGTTCCTGCCCCCCTCTCCATCTCACTTTGCTCTGTGGCTCTGAACATCACTTTTATGCAGCATTTTCCATTAGGAAAGTGAATGAGCCCAGCACAAGTTATATCGTGTGTTTTCAGTTCTTGGTGAGCCTGTGGGTTGCTAAACCTTGTCTTATGGAACAGAGCTTTGAAATCTGGGACCTCTTGAAAACTGGCTAATTGCTAATAAAAATATTTCCGTGCAAATTGCACAATGGAGGCTTATGGGAATGCTAACTTGGTGGAGAAAATCCCAATCCTGATTACAGCTGTTGGAGTCAGGCATGTAAATATTTATGCAACTTGAATTTTGGGGGCCCCGGCTGGGTTTTCTCCCTGTAGCGCTGCAGGTTATGTAAAACACTTGAACCTCCTTGTTTGAGTTGATCTGTATGCACACTGCTGTTACTCAGAGAGACTGACTGTCTGTTCGCTTACTTTTCGTAACTATGGCAGAGGCGTGTAGTAACAGTTTATGACCGTGTGGTGTCTTCCTGCATTTCAGCCGTTGTGTAACACGCAGATTGTGATTGGACACAGTACAGTTATACAATGTAGTGAGCCCAACCAGCTTATAAAAATCCTCCTTTGGTATGTCTGCATCCTTTCAGGCTGCGGCTTGCAACTCGAACTGTTGCACTGAGCATAGGCTGGAAGAAAGGCGGTGGAGGAATTGGCTGAGACTGTCTCCAGAAGTTGGTACAGGTTTCTGGAGGTAAGAGCTTCTTTGAATTCAGATGTTAATGGAGATGATTACAACAATTCAACTGCTTCAGTGTGGGCATTATTAAGTGAGAAAACTGAAACCTGGCAAACTCAGGTTTTTAATAACCAAGTTTCAATACCTTAAAGATTTGAGAACTTGATTTTTCATTGTAAAATTGTTATCACTGTAAATAGAGACTCAAAAGTATTTTCCCTCTTCCCTGTGTACCTGTAAACTTTGGCTTCCTTTTAATTTTTAAAATGGGAGAAATTTATATGAGGTTTATGTAGTAAAAAAGAGGTTTTAAGAATGCTTGACCCCAAAAGTACAGCATCTTGGTTAGTTTTTGAAAGTTTCTTGACTTCCAAATCTTTTATTAAGTTATGCTAAATGGAAGTGAAAAAAATATTTCAAGACAAGCCTAATAGATCCACTCAGTGTAAGCTTTTTCAAGTGTGTAATCAGTCACTGGTTTTATATCGCTTACTGGACTAAAATTGTTCTCTTTCAGCAAGGAGTGAGTATCTGTTTCAAAAGTAGATGTAGGAATGCCTAAGCCTTTGGAAAGGAGCTTCGTATTCAGAGTTGAAAAAGTTGGCACGTTACCCTGATTTGCTTAATAAATGGAATTTTTCCTAGATGAGTTTCTAACTTCACCTTCATTTTAATGTGATTAAGGTCTTGGGAAAAAAGTAGCTTTCATCAAAGTGCCAAGTAGAAGTACAAAGAAAGCTGAGAAAAGAACCAGTGTGTGCTCAGGTTGCTTTCCTAGTGCTGTGAAGGAGCTTAATGAACTGTGTATTAACATCCATAGTAAAGTGGAGGTATCTGAATTCTTAGATTATTAATGCCCCACAGGGAGATTGTAAGGACTGTGTAGTATTTTAAATCAAGTTAATGTGTACCATAAACAGTGAGAGAGGTGTACTGTGCTGCAAGTAAGACTATAAAATAGTGATGTGCTTTATAAAGAACAGTGATATGCTATTTCATTTTTATTTGCCGTGAACGTCGCTGCTATCTAGAGAACACTGCAGGTGTCATTTGATATCAGTCACTTGATGTCAGGCTGTAAATTTGTTATCTCCTAGATTTTGCTTGCACTTCTTTGAAATGTAATCTTATGGCTTCTTTTGTATATTTCTTTCTTGGTCTTTCGTTAGGACTCCATTAATGCAGACCATTGCGTACGTGTAGATGGGATCTCCTATGGAGGGTGGCGCACACGCTGCACAGAAATTTGGCAAAACTGTTGCCTATTGGAACAATAAAATCAGAGAGAGATGGAGTGAAAGATGAGCAAGGAACAGCTTGACCAATAATGTTTTTGACCAAACACAGCTTCAGGTTGACCTGTACTTACTGGAAATATTCATATTTCAGATATTTTGGTTTAGAATCACAGCTTAAATAAGCTCTTCTTTAATAATTTGAGTAACCAAACGTAGTTTTGAAAGCTGTGAGATCCTTTGTTAAACGTCTCATTCAGTTGGGTTTAAGTCCTTCTCAACAAGCTCATTCACACAGGAAGTTAATGAGATTTAGCTAATGTGCTTTCAATCAACGGAAGGTTTGAGCTCGGCATAACTTTCCTGTGCGTCTTTGTGTAGACATGTCCTAATAATGTTGGTCAGTTGTTAAGACATACTATTCTGGATGGCAGTCAAAATACCAACTACTTAAAAATTCATTAGTGCCTACAAAGAAAGAATATGTGTACGCTTTGAAGATGTACTTTGAAGTGAAGTGAGAAACTAACTTGGGACTGAAACTTCTTAAAAGTGCCTGTCAACTCTTGTTTTTTAAAACTTAGTCTAGTGGAAAGTGTCCCTGCCCATGGCAGAGGGGTTGGAACTACATGATCTTTAAGGTTCCTTCCAACCCAAACCCTTTTATGAGTCTATGAAATCTTAGGAAGTTTGGGCATATTTAGCAGTACTTTGTTGGCTTCTACTGCAGGTAAAGGGATATGATGTCTTTTTGGGTAGTGTTGCGTTAGGAATCTGAAGTATACTTTTTTAAGTGTGGATGTAGTTTGCTTGAGTGGAGGGGAAAAAATCTTCTCTGTAGCATTTAAGGATATGGTAGCATTTCAGTGGAATTTCATTTCATGGGAAGGAACTCTGGGTGCAAGAGGAGCCTGGTAAAGACAAATCATGAGTATTTTTCTGACCAGAAAGGCTCAGTTTCAAAATAGCCTGAGGAAAAGCTCCACTTCAGACTAAAGCAGGAAGATGGTTTTTACATGTAGCAACAGAAGATTAAGCGTGGGTGCCATGCAGCTTTTTTCACTTCTGTAAGATGGTCAAAATCCCCTGGAAGGTTGAAAAAATGCCCTTCGGGCACACCTACGTATCTGGAAGAGTTTAGTTTGTGGGGTAGAGGACCTCACGGGCGCTGTATCCAAGTACCAGTCTGGAGATGTAATACTCGTGACCAGCACTGTGAAGCAATTGAACTTGTGGTTGCGGGTCTGCAGACAGTACTTTGATTGCATCATGTTAAGTACTTGTTGGGCTTTATTAGCCTCACTGATGAGATACTTGTTGATGAATTCTTTGAAATGGGGAGGACCTTTTTGCTTTGTAGGAAAACATCGAGCAACTTTTTGGACAGCTTTGAGTAGCAAAGTTGCTACCCTTTTGATCGCTTATGATTTTGGTCATTAATATTTTAAAACCCCTTGATAATGTGTTTTAACAATTTCTCAGAAACCAGTTTCTCAGGCTTACTGTATTTATGCCGTTAAATAGCAGATGTGAATGGTTATGGCAGGCAGGCTGGAGAGTCAAAGGGGGAATCTTGTTCTAAGGTTCTTCTACTATTAAAAATAGCATAACTCAGGACTTGCAGAAGCGAGGACACATATAAATAAAAACCGCAGTGCCTGTAGCTTCCATCTGATGTACAGAAGACAGGGTGTGTCTAATAACAGGAAGAGGAGTCTTTGTTTTTTAATACCTTAATGGCAGAAAATCAGTACAGAAATTTTGTGCGACAGACATAACTAGAGCCAATAGCAATCTGGAGAAAGCTGCTGTTCCATAATTAACTGGGAACTGCTTTGCTTTTGTGTTGAATTGTGTGTCTGGCCAGGGGTAGCTGTACCCTGTAAGTAAACTTGTCTAATTGGAGCCTCCGCAAAATTCCTTAATTGTCTACATTGCCAGTCTTGAAAGCACAGAAGCACCCCTGTTTCCCTAATCATTTTGGTACAGTGTTTTGGTGAAGGAGTTTCTTTGAAAACTTCCCTGATCTCTTGGCATCCATCCTGCCGCCTTCTGCAGCCGTCTGCATCTCCCTGGATACTCCCGTGCTGATCCGAGCCCTGTGTCTGCCTGTCCCCCTTCTCCGTGTCTCTTGGCGAATGTCGGTTGGCAACCAAACTGTAAGCAGGTCTGTCCCACAGCATGCAGTTTCTCTTTAATATGTCCCTAGTGCTGTAGAGTAGTATTAGCTGCTTGGCCTAAATGCACTTTTTTAAACTAAACAAAGTAAATGTGGTGCATTTGTTACTAGCTTAAATTCTTCGTAGCTGTCCGACGCTACGGGAAGTGAGAATTTTATCTTTAGTCGTGGTTTACAGTGTGCCCTGTCCAGAAACAGCTCTGTAGTGCTCACAGTACTGGATACTGAGCGATTGAAGTGGATTTTAAAACTGGTTTTATCTTCTGCTCAGACTTGGTTCATTTTAACAATAAAATTTCCTGACGTGCAGGGAGTCCAGGTCCCTTTCCACATCTCTGTTGTGTGTCTGTTGCCAAAAATACAATCTCAGGCGTAGAGGACGCCTTGATTTGTATTTAAACACATCACATGCCAGAGTTTCAAAGATGCCAAACGCTTGAAACTGCCATTGGAGGAGGTGGAACTCCAGATGTACTGCTGCAGTTCAGGTTATTCACGTCAGGTGTTTTGAATTTATTTAAAAATTAGGTGAAGCTAAGCTCCGTTGATGTAAGGTTGGACAGCTTCTGGCTGAGCATCATCTCTGCCTGCAGGAGGAAGTTGTTGATACTCACATGAGTCTGACAGCTAATTACAAATAATAAATTGAAGATTGTAATTAAGCTGTCACCTTAATTTGATTCTGATCTCCTTAGTGAATGCAACAGACGGAGCTCTCTTGGCTCTTCAGCTGTCTGTAAAAGCCAGAAAGGTCCTCGGCTGGATCTGACATCGCTCCTTCCTCAGGACGGTGCGACATGTGCTTACCAGGTGGCATACCTACATTAGTGCTCCTGGGAGCTTTTCCATCAGTACGCTCTAAAGAATGTGCTGTATCATTGCCAGCTTGTTTTATAACCACGCCTGTTGTGCTTCCTTTACGAATATTTCCCTTGCACAGCAGTGTGAGGCCACTGAATGTAGGTCAGTTCCTGATTTTTCCACAGTCAAGATGGAGAGAAGATGATCACAGGTACTGATTAACTAGTTAATTTTGCGTGACACTTCTACCATGCTAAGACCTAGGAGGGAATACACTTACCTTTCAGACTAGCTAGGATTCTCCTTTTAACTCTTTCACCAGCTGGTTTACTTGTGCCCTAGATGTTCTGCAGCAGAACTTACTCTTTGAGGGAGAGCAATATAGCAAACCACAACTATAAGGTAGCCAGTTTCCATTTGTCTTTGCAGACAGTTCTGCCACTTTATAGAGCAGTAAAGCATTTGTGATTGTCATAGAATTACAGAATTGCCTAGATTGGAAGAGACCTACAAGATCATTTAGTCCAATTGTTAACCTAACACTGACAAGTCCCCCACTAAACCATGTCCCTAAGCGCTACATCTACATGACTTTTAAAAACATCCAGGGATGGGGC
>JAVKLA010000049.1:19434174-19454482 GCA_034782735.1 Sagittarius serpentarius | reverse complement strand
CAGCTCGCTCAGAACTCTTGCGTGTATTCCACCCGGCCCCATAGACTTGCGTACGTCTGTGTGGTGCAGCGGGTCGCTGACCCTCTCCTCCTGGATAGCGGGGGGATCATTCCGCTCCCTGTCTCTGTCGTTGAGCTCAGGGGGCTGGATTCTCAGCATGTAACTGGTCCTATTACTAAAGACTGAGGTAAAGGCGGTATTAAGCACCTCAGCCTTTTCCTCATCCTTTGTTACCATGTTTCCTCCCGCATCTAATAGTGCACACGTGTCCAGCAGCTTGTGGCTGCAGCTGTGGTTTTAGGGGACCTGGTACCCATTCTACTATGCTGCAGCCTCATCATGCAAAGCACTAAATCACACTGCTTAAATTGTGTTCAAACTTTGTGCCCATTGCTCGTGTTTATCTGCTCAGCTTTATGCTGGGTCAACAGTCTCCTGCCCTCTCAAAGCAGCTGCACAAATCAATATGGAAAGGCTAAAGTATTTTGGCTAACATCTTTGTATGGTGGGTCTGGCTCAGATGGTAGAAATTTGAGATCCATTTGGAATTTGGAAAGACCCTCATGGTTTTAGGAAGTTTTTGTTTTGAATTTGGCAAATAAGGAAATACATAGAGCTGCTTTCCTCTTAAAGCTTCTGGTGAAAAAAACCCTGCATCATTCTTATAATTTGGAAAAACAGTAATTTTCAGAGTTGAAAGTCATTGTGGCTGTCATGGGGGAACCCGAGGTCCAGACTAAGCTTCTTGCAAAGGGCTAACCTCTGGGTCTGCTTTGTAGTTTTAGTGGGTGTTATCAGACTAATATAAAAAAGTAGGGAACATTTTTAGTGTGGTTCAGCCAAAAGCTGTATCAAATGATGCTGCTTTTAAAGAAAACAATGCATGCAAGGGAAAAGACATATATATTGCAATTGCCTACTCCTTTAATGGGGTTCATGGTCCATTTTTCCTTTCCATGTTAATAAGCTCTTTCTGTATATCTGTATCTTCTGTCCTGCCCAAGTTAACTCTTGAATCTAATAAGAGATGAGTTTTCAAAGTATTTTTCAGACAGGCTTGCATGCAGTTTGGTACCTTGTGAAATGGAAGCTTTTCATGCAGCCTGTCTTGGTGTATGGGCAGATTTCTCTGTAGGAAAACCTTTGTTGTATACTTGAGTGAATGTTACTATTTGTGGTAGAGGTTCCAGAGTAATGACTTGCAGGCAGAAACTGCAGGAAGAAAAAGAAAAGTGCATTTAATTACAGTCTTGCGTTGTACATCTCCATCTCTGATGGTTTTTAGCTTTTTTTCTTTCTGTGAACTTTGAAATGCATTGTAACTTGTTCAAAGAAAATAGGGGGGTCCCTTGGTAAAACAGAGAAAGTGGTATTAGTAGTCAGGAAAATGCAAAGTGTAGAAACTACCATGTTGTGTCAAACCAGACATTCCCATAGCTTTGTGTCCTGTCCTGAGGGTACCAAATCTGGAAAAAGATTTGTGTGTTGGAGAAAAGGCAAGCATGTGGAAGATGCAGAGTGGCCTTTCCCCGGCTAGGAGGATTTTCCTCTTGTGAACTTGCACCTGGACTATCCCCTGCAGTAGGCTATTTGTCCAGATACTAATCTTATCTAAAGCATTGTAAACCCATGTCAGCTTTTGGCCTTCCTGGGTTAATGATATATGAGCACTGAAGATAATTCGGTATAGAAAGAGATGAATGTTAATCAGTATCCTGGTGGAAATTTCACTTTTAGCCTTTCCATTTGATCCAAGGCAGCAGATAATTTAAGTGTATCGTGTATACCTAGCTGGTGTTGAATGAGTTTTATCTCTTTTTACATGACGTTTCAGCTTCTGATCCGCTAGATGTGTCACAAGAGGGCTATAAAATGTCTGAGTCATGTTGTTTAGTTATGCTCAGTTGGTGGGATAAGAGGTCTGATGAAGAAGAATTGTATCTTTCAGATGACCTGATCTCCTGCTGCCTAAAGATTTCTGTTTCAGTTTGACACTTCTGATTGCAGAATAAAAGTATTGTGAAAATCTCTGATTATTGTCTGTGCCATTAAGTGCAAGCTGAATTGCTGAGTAGAAGCAAGAAGTGTTTGGGAATTTGTTGTCCTCATTTTCCTTGGACTGCCCCGCCCAACACATGTATGTGTAGTGCTTGTGTGCATGTATATGTGTGTACACAAACACAACACTCCCTCTCTCTAGGAAAAGTAGCAGATGAGGCTGGTTTTGCCTGTTAATTTGGAATCACTTGTTCGTCATCATCTGGGAACCCTCATCCAAACGCTATCATTCTAGCTATTGTGTTTCAGCTCTCAAGAACTGATACAAGGCACAGCTTATTTGCCTGCTCTCCTGGTGTAATTCTCAAGAACAGTTCCCGAGGAATGATCACGTCTTCTTTGAGAAGATAGCAGTCTTACTGTTTTGCAGTGCCAAGTAAAATAGGATTATACGGTCTTTTCTTTTGCATCGGTGGAGGTGCTAGTTAATGCTAAGAAGCTTATTGTGCCAGAATACCTTAAACCAGATCTCCTGAATGGCAGGTTTCCTGCTGGTGTAACTCTTACACTTGTGTTTTACTGGCATGGGTGCATTTGTTAGGGAGGTGTAATTCTGCTCTTTCCCTTTTCCTTTCCAATCTGAGATGATAAAGCTGCCAGACTAAACCACGCCTGTCTCCATCGCTGATTTTCTTGGAGAATAAAATAGGTCTACATTGACAGAAAAAGGCAAATTCTTTTCTTTCTTTTCTTGTGCAGTTGAAAAAAATCACTTGTGCCTCTACAGTAAATGCAAACGAAACTCCTGAAAAAACCCAACCTCTGACACCCCCACTGCCCCCAAACCTTTGACTAGTATCTGTCTCTTACTCCTCTCTAACCTGGTTCATGTCACCTCTCAGACCTGCATAGGCAGCTTTGAGATGAACTTTCCTATAAAGATTTGAGAAGGCATCGCCAGTTATCTGTGCACAAACTCAGAATAAGACAAACTAATTTAAAGTTGCGGTTCATGTCTGGAGATTTGCACTTTCAAAGGGGAAGTCTGTGTTTATTGTAAAAATGGGAATGCCTTTTTTTCAGAACAGCATGACGGTGAGTACTGGAACTAGTCTTCTCCTTTAGTCTGAAGTTCAAGTGAGAAACAATTATGCTATCTTAATATTTGCCTTAAGAAACAAGTCTTTATTAAACCCTTATTTGAAGGCACTACTTTCTATTCCATTTTGATTTAATTAGGAGTGCTTCAAGGGTATCTCAGCGCCCAAGTAGTATTTCTTATGGGGTCTTTGTCAAGTTTCATTATTATTGCAATTACAGTAGACGTTCAAGCTGCTGGTATTTTCCTGAGCAGCATTTTGGAAGGGAGACTTAAGAAGAAACCCAAACCTTACTTTTTTGCTTTCTAGTGTATACATAACTGTGGTTTTTTGAATGTCCATTAGCTGCGTTTCCACCTCTAGCAATTAAGTTGAAAATGTCATTAACTTGCTTTTGAAGTAACGCCAGTGTGCAGTGGGTTTTACTGCTTGAATGTGTTCCTGGCTTTGCAGAAAATTTCGCTTGATATGATTTTGAAAAGGCCATTTTTCACGTTCTATCATGTACTTCCATCTGTAGCTTAGCTTGTTTTATCCACAGCTCTCTGCAGCTGCACTTTCTTTTTTTGAAGCTCAGTAACTACAGATTGCAAAACTTGGTTTGCTACTGAATTTTCTATGCTGTCCTGTGGGAAGTTTAGGTTCAAATCTGTTAATTCATGTTCCTTAGTCTTGGAAATGGCAAAAGTGTGGATGGCCATGGACTGGCAGGTCTAATTTAAGGAGCAAATGTGGGAAAACTACACTGTAGTGACCCATCCAGGAGAACAAAAGAGAACCAGTAAGCTATATGATCTTTCCTGTTCCTGTGCCAAAACAGTAGTGATACTAGTTAAAATGCACAGTTTTATCCTGAAGCAGTTGCTTCAACACCATCAGGCAGATTACTTGGAATGTCCCTCAAGCAACTGGGATAATTTCGGGTAAGGGTGTTCAGCAGAAAGGGCTGTTTCTGTCTGTCTGAAATAGGCTCACTGAAAGTCAGGTGTGCTTCACTGTCCATCTAGTCTAAGCTTCCTGGATGCTTTTTATTGTAAAGTTGTTTTATTGTATTAAGTTGTTTTAAAAGGAAGGGTTTAGTTATACAGAGGTTAACTTGTGAGCAAGTCTACAAGTCTACAGTCTTTGAAGAAGCAGAAGTGTTGTTTGCAGTGGATGTTCAATAGCAAGCTGTTCTACATCACTGCGTAGCTGGAGTACAGGCATACTTTGTTCCCAAAAAGTTCTGTGGAAATGACTGGGAAATTGCAACAAAACCAAGTTTTCAATATACTGCTAAAAACTGAAGACCAGGAGAGAAGAATGAGAAAATAAACACCGTATTCCCCTCCTGAAAGAATTTAAAATACCGTCAGCTTTATCTTTAAATGATAATCTGCTAATTGTCAAATCAAAAAGCAATGATAAGATTTGGTGGGTCATGAGCGTGAAAGGGAACCAAGGCTGTGAGGCATGTGTGTTTGTACATATAACTTAGGTAATCAAGAAAAAATTTATTTCTCTCTTCAATTCTAGGTGCCATTGCTACTAACGATACTTAAAAAAGCAACCCTCATGTCCCAGCCGGATTACTGAGTACTTTTGTGATTCCTGGAGGTGCTGCTGTTTAAATAAGAAATTCTCCTGTCATCCCACTTGGCCTGTCATCCCAGAAGCATCTGCTTGGGTACTGTATGCAAGTCCTTGACATTCTGGAAACGATGGGGATTGGTAAGAATACCGCTTCGAAATCAGTGGAGGCAGGAGGCTCAACAGAAGGCAAATACGAGGATGAATCTAAACATCCCACCTTTTTCACCCTGCCTGTAAGTAACACATTCAGGTACTACACAGTCAAGCTCAGTGTGAATCAGTTAATAATGCTTTGTTCTAACCAGGTTGCACAAACCCGTTATTTCCACAAGTAGTTAGTAAAACCTCTTCTGCCACTTGTTACTGTTTATATATAAAAACATGGCCAATTATGTTGTCTGTAGTTATTTCACGTGTGCGCTCCCAAGCAGTGCTGTTCACAGGACATGCAGTACCCTGGCACTTCATGATCGGAGCAAATAACTGTCCTACTGCAGAATGCACCAGCCCCTTGTACACCCTGAGTTGCATGAATACTCAGCAGGCGACAGCAAGGAAACATTTGCTTGTCGTCTTTTACTTACTCAGATTTTCAGTTGTATCATCTGTTGTACATGCCTGCCTCTTAAGAACTCTTCCAATCAGTCTGCTGCTGGTTTCTGTCCCTGTCCCCTTCCGCCCCCCCCGCCCCGCAGTTGCCACCATCCAGGCTTTGAGGAGCTGTATGTGATGTCTTTCAAGTTTCTGTATATTCCTAGGCATGCTATTACAGAAATGATTGCTTGCCATACTTGTAAGGTTTTCTGACAAAATATCAAAGGCAGATGTCAAGTACCAAGGGAGAAGACTGAGTGACATGAGGTGCGATTGCAGAGAAAAATGTTTATTTTAAGACCTTGTGTTTCTTTTTTTGTTTTATTTTTAAGGTCGTTATAAATGGTGGAGCAACATCCAGCGGTGATCAGGATACAGAAGACACAGAGTTGATGGCCATCTATACTACAGAAAATGGCATAGCAGAAAAGGTATGTAGTGGTTTTGTTGTGGGTGAGAACTCATTCTTGTTTTTTCAGTTCTATTATTTGTCCACACTAGTTTTACTTGGCTGAGAGGTTTTTTTTCTCTAATCGAACATGCTGACTTGCAGATCGGGCTTGGGGGAGTTCTGTCCTCATGACTCTTCTAGTCACACGTTTTGGTTGCAGAATGCGGGGAATGACTCAGCAAATGTTAGAAGCAGTTGTTAGAAGCACTTTGACCTGGCACCAAAAGTCATAATATGCAATTTTTTGATTTCTTCATTTCCATTGGCCTTTTGCATGGTTTCCCTGGTAAGGTCTTTCTGTTCTGATCTTCAGTTCTTAACTTTTTCTGCGTTTAGTCAAGTAAACTGGTGGTGTTGAGCACCTTCAAAAGTGGGATCTTTCCCCGCTCTCTTTCAGAATTTCTTCCAAGCTCCAACCTCATAAACGTAATTTTTCTAGTCCTTTTTCCAAGTAGAGCGCTGCTTATTATTATTGACAGCTTTATGAATGAATTTCAGGTCATTCATAAAAACCCTTGAACATTTTTCCTTAGGATAACAATGATTGTATCTTAGCTATTCAGGAAGACTCAGTTTGAGGCCTCAAAGGAGACTAGTTTTGTTGTGATTTTTCCAGCTTTTTTCTCAATTCCATCATTCCCGAAGCCTGTTCAGTAATAATCTTGCAGACAGAGATGGTGTGAATCTGAGCTTCTGTTTAAAATAAGGAAGAGGATTACAGTAAATCTGAACAGCACCTTTTTCTGAAATGTTTATATCTGATTGGCTTTGTGGTTAAGCCTTATCTCCCGAAAGCCTCAATTTGACCAAATTTTCCAAATGTCCTAATTGAAGCAGGAACAAAACTCTCTTGGTTCCAAGCAAAAGCATCATGATACTCATTTCTTTGAGGCTGTAACTTCTGTTGTGGCAAGGATGATATCAAAGGGTGTAGATAAGGTTTTCTGACTCGGACATCAAAATCCACTTCTGAATTTCAGACTTAAAATATACCCTAAACAGCTGATTCTGACAGAAGTCTTTTACAGGTTACATTTCAAAGGAATGTTTTGAATGCCACGATGTGCCTTCGTATACTCTGTCTGTTACAGATAGTCTGCCTGTATGTCTCGAATACATCTCTACTACCATCTTGATCATGCTGATATTTTAATGGACAAATTTTGGCAACTGTTGACGTGCATATGTCTGTGGTGGCTGATTTTTTGAGCATGCTCAGACTAGCATGGAGAGAGACAATCTGATAAAAGCCTTGAGCAAAAGGTGTTGGGATGAAATTGTGCAACTAAGATAAGCGATCTCTAGACATTAAAGCATGGCCTTGTGGCCTGTTTGTTACTAAACGTGTATCTTTCTCCCTTCTGCTTGATCCATGTGATCAGAACTGTAAATGATGGATGATAATTCACCTTAAAGAGACCATGAGCTTTTAATCAATCATATTTGCTTGAGTTAAAGCTTTGCTGTAGCTTACAGTGAATGAACAGTGAAAGGAGGGGCTGTAGCAATTAACAGCTTCGTGCATTAAGATTGTATTTCTGGTAATCTAGGCAAACCTCCTGCTTTTCACTTAAAATAAGTGTGTGCGGGAAGCATGTTTGTTCTTGGCTTTCCATTCCTCTTGAGAGATCATTCACCAAAAAAGCAAATGAAAGACCTTGAATAAAAAGCCTTTAACAAAGAGGACTGAAATATGCTTAATTGCTGGAGGATGCCCAGTGCTTACATTCTCACCATATTTGTTAGCTGAAATAACAAACTATTAGCCCAGATGAGAAATAACTGTATTGCTGCATCCCTATAAAAAAACCAATACTAAGTTGCTTATTGCTTATTAGAATTAATTGGAACATGTTGTCGGCTCTTTATTTAAGGTATTTCTCTAAATGCCTTATTGCCTGCAGTTAATGAGTTTTCTTTTGGTCCTTCCCACTAGTACTTTATAACAGAGCCTTCATCTTGCACTGTTGTTGGTGCTTGCTTCTTTGGATTTTGGGGTGGTTTGTTGGTTTGGTTTGGGTTTTTTTTGTCCCCCCCAACATTTTTGCTCCACCTTTATCTCTGTCTCCCTCCCCACACCTCCCCATTTATACTTATTCTGTGCTTTTTTTTTTTTTTTTTTCATTTTTGTGTTGTCCACCTTTGGCCAATTAAAAATAAACTTAAAAAAAGAATTAGTCTCTGCTCAATGTCTCATTCAAAAAGGTACAGTTCATTCCCAGCAGTTCCCTACGGCATACTATGGCATACTTGACAAGCACCAGCACATAGTCAGTATATTAAACCAGCAGGCACATGCTCGAGGTACGAAAGGGCCCGTGACTACCCAGTGACTTATCAGCAGGATAGCTAGACCTCGCCCTAGTTCTCAAATTCCTCGTTGTTCAGCCCTGGTCTCTTTTATGTCGGTTCCCTTTAGCCATTATCTGCTAAAGGTTTGATGAAGGTGAAAACTTCCTCTTCCAAAGTAGAATAAGCCTGGCTTTTGGGAGGAGTGAGTATCCTGGATTTTTTTTTTATCCGACCACTTTGCTGTGTAGGACTGACATTGCCATGACAATTATGCCTTAAAGTTTGAAATTCTTTTGTTAGAAGACCTATAAACTTCAGTTTCTAAAGGAGAGCTTAAATTGGTTAGCAGTTTTTGATCTGTGCCCGCAGAGAGCTTTCTACATGCCATGGACGAGTTGACTTGTTTCTAGGCCTGGTGCCTGCTGATCTTTTTTGTTCTTTGCAGACAAATGTAGGCATA
Source organism: Sagittarius serpentarius (assembly GCA_034782735.1). NCBI lineage: Eukaryota > Metazoa > Chordata > Aves > Accipitriformes > Sagittariidae > Sagittarius > Sagittarius serpentarius. The sequence continues at coordinate 19,446,015 of JAVKLA010000049.1, read as the reverse complement.
AATGTAATCACAAATGAAAAGTTCTGAAAGGTCTAACAAACCTGGTGCATGTGCCATGGTCTTCCTTGTAGAAACAGGTCATCGTTTCTGATTTGTGCTGCCCAGAGACGAGGGGGAATATATAGAATAGAATAGCAGGTGGAAAGTTAAGGAATGTACTTGATGCAACCTCATCAGTCCTATTAGGAAAACCGGTGTTCGGCACTAAGTGGAACAGTTAGGTAGCTACTGGATATTGGTCTGGCAAAGTTAGAAAAGAGGCCAAAAGACGGGTTTCCAAAAGGCAGGGGCCAAAACAGAGTCACCAATCTGCACAAATCACTGACTGGATTTTTAGAGAACCTGGTATCCTGCATGGAACAGAATGAACTTTGAAAATCCCTCTTTTGTCTGTCCTTAGAAGGAATAATGCAGGTTGCTTAGTGCACAGTGGTAGGTGTTTTATCTTTTCAAAGTGCGGTCAGGTGGGGAACTATCCAGTTTGTTCTCCTAAATCTGTGCTGCTATTTGAGTGGCTTCAGCAAGCCAACGTTGACGTGATTCATGAAGCAAACAGTTAATTTCTGCTGATACCTCTCTGTTCCTGCCTCAGGAGCAGATGTTGTAACCATTCTGACTCTTCCTTCATGACCTCTGCCTCTCTGAAAGTGTATGATGACCTCTTAGTCAAAATGTTGAATAAACAGGCAGTATCATTGGTGAGCAAAGTTCTCGGGTGGAGCGTATGTTGCAGTGAAATAGAGGAGAGGTGAGGCAATCATGCACACACATTTTTTTTGTATATATGTGTGTGTGTTTGATAGTGTCTGGGGAATGGTTAAAAAAATGCTTTATAACAACAGAAAGTATCACAGGAGCTTCTCTGGGTGAATTCTTTGTTTTCCTGAGAAAGTTCTTTGAAGAAGTCTCTAGTGCTGATAAATGTCCTGCTGTTTGTCCATAACTATGTTGGCTGTTGAGTCTTTCTTCTTCTGCCTGTCTTTGTGGGTCAGCCACTTTGTGCCCTGCCTTGGATCTGCACATAATTGCATTGACATGAGGATGTACACATTTTTTCCTGAGTTCCAGTGAGAGAAAAGATGTGTACAGGTTTACTGCTGTTCAGTGCTCTCCCTCCAGTATGAAGTGAAGCTCTTAAAACGCAAGTTCCTGGTTTTTTTCATTTGTTGTTTCTTAGAGAATCAGGTCAGGAGAGCGGTCTTCCATTTTTCAGTCATTCAGAAAATTACATTGGTGCTCCTAATTGGCAAGATGAGCTGTGCAGTGAACAATTTCCCTTACTCCTCTCTTTAGGACCTGTACTTTATTTAAACTAACCCTGGTGAGCGGATTGCTGGGTGCTTAATGTTGTTTAAAAGAGTTTCCTGAAATTATTGTTTCTATATTTTGCTTTTCCACTGTAATACCCTTGACCTTTCCATAGCGATGTGGTCATTTACACCCCCTGAATTTGAATTGACCTAGTGGCATTTGTTTTCCCAACAGAAATCTGAGGTAAGAGGGAAATACCATGGGTCAGTTTGGCTTCCATGACCTTGTAGATGATAAATCAAGTGGAGATTATCTAAGCATAATCTGTGGATGTGTTGTGATTTTTGAAGAAGTAAAGACCATTTGAGGCAAAGTCACAAGTCTGGCAAAGTTCCCGATCTTTGTGTAAGGCTACTTCACATGAGTTTGTTATGTGCTCATGTGGATTAGGTCAGAACAGTAGTTATATAAGGTATTTTTTGGTTAGTTGAGCTGAAATGATAAAATCTGATACTTCCTCCTGCTTTTGTTGTTGGTATTTGGGCTTTGGAGCATTGTGGTTTTGTTCTTGGGAGTCTCAAAACCAGAGCGTTTGAAAGAAATGATTCCACTTAGTTGCAAAGAAGAAATGATTGAGCTGAATCTTGTTTTAATGGAAAATCTGCAGGGAATTTGATGCATGTATATGTGTGGTCAGTTGTCTGTTAGCTGTCTGTGAATTAGGGCACGTGGTAGGCCAGAATGTGGTCTTGCTTAAATTCCTGTCGGTTTGGAGGAAGTCCCCTTGACTAATACAAATTGGCTGTGAATGTATTCAGTTATAACGATTAGCATTTTTCTTGACTCCTTGAATGTGGGGTGGAAGCAAAAATAATAAATCTTGTGGCTAAAAAAGGTTAACCAAGACTGAAATTGAGTCAGAATTAAGCGGGGAAGCAATTACCTTAATGAGGAACTTTCTTGCCTGTGATTTTGGTCTCTTATGCTAGGATAGCCATACAGCTTTGAAAATAACCGTTGTTGACTCTTCTACTTAGTTCCAATTCTTCCCTTTTTTCTTTTTCTCTCTTTCTTTTCTTTATTCTTTTTTTTTTTTTTAAATAAACAGTTCTGAAATGATAATCCTATTTTTTGGGCACCTTTTGGCAGCCAGATTGATTATATCATAAACGAACAATTGTTGTGTTAGTATAAATAAGCAGGGAATGGCTCATAGAAGTGAATGTGTTTGGTACAAGTTCAGTAGCTACAGTTGGAGATAAGCTCGTCGTCAGAGGTGAAAGGCTTTAAAAACGTAATGTATCAGCCTGATAGTTCAAATTCAGTTTATTCATATGTAACAGTAACCTGCTGTTTTTTGTGTCCTCCCCCACTTTTTTTACCCTCCCTGTCAAAATAGAGCTCTTTGGCAGAGACGCTGGACAGCAGTGGCAGTTTAGATGCACAGAGAACTGACATGATTTACACTATCGAAGATGTTCCTCCTTGGTATCTCTGCATATTTTTGGGGTTACAGGTATGTTTCAAAAGAGCTATAATATTCTTCTCTGTAACTTTTAAAGCTTATTTGGCATTTTCTGTGTAGTTCATTGCATTTGTGTATGTGATAATTTTATTCTTCCCATGCTCTCACATGTTTGAAGAAAGTGTTAAGATAGTTTTTTCTGAAGTTGATCACAAAGGATTACTGTGTTGATAATGATCTATATTATTATTTGCTGGCATAGGCATTTGTGAGATTCACTTCAATATTTAGTCTTCTAAGCTGCTGTTAGCAAAGAAGTGAGCAAATGCCAAGTGGTAAGCTTCAGAAAGCGACGTCTGGCACCTCGGAAATTAAAGATGGAGAGAGATAATGGTTTAGTCCTGAAATCTTGAATATTAAAGCTGCTACTATAGTCATTTCAATTCTGCAAGCTTGATAGCATCATCGTGCACCTGTAGGCTCAGTAGTAAGCGGGGCAGGCAAATTCTGCACTCCTTGGAGTGAGAGTGTGTGCTTCCTGCAACGAGTAGGACTCTAGTGGTGCACTGGACCCTGCTACCAGCTCAGCCACTCATTTGTGTGAAGTGGAACAGCTCATTTCATCTCCTTTCTTTCTCAAATGGTAATAATATCCATCCCTCAGGAATGCTGAGAATTTGTTAGTATCTGTAAAGTATGTTGAGATCTCCAAACAAATACATTCCAAAGCATCCTTTTTGTTTCTGCCTTTCCTCAAGGACAGGCAGTTCTGCAGGGATTATATTTTTACTTGTATTGTTGAATATAGTGACTCTTATTTGTTTGTTTGCTTTAACGTATTTGGATTGAAAAAGAATTAATGAGTACCTGGTTTCTGGTAGTTGGGAGCTTATTTGCATCCTAGTTTGTGTGTGTTCTCTTAAGTTCATTTGTAAGCTAATGGTTTTTCACATGGCTGAAAGTGAATGGAGTTATTTATCTGCTTTTCTGAGTTAGAAGCTGTTTTCAGCACAGTTACCTAGATACCTCCTCATCAAGAACAGTAGCCATGTAGCTATTTAAATAACCTAGTTTATCCTACAGAAATGGCGATCATTAGCAAGAGACTAGTGGTAGCTCAACATGGAAGGAAAATACTTGAAGAAATGCTTAGGACGAGGAAATGAGAACTTTGGTGGACAATTGAAAAGCAAAAATACCCAGTGGGGGAAAGAAAAAAAGATGGTCATAAATTTATTTACTTGTTAATATTGGCTGCAGTATTAACAAACCATTTTTCTTTTCACAGCATTACTTAACATGTTTCAGTGGAACTATAGCAGTGCCCTTTTTGCTAGCTGATGCCATGTGTGTTGGATTTGACCAGTGGGCTACCAGCCAGTTGATTGGGACAATTTTCTTCTGTGTGGGCATCACTACATTGTTACAAACAACTTTTGGGTGCAGGTGAGATTCGGGACTTGTTTCTAGTTGTTGAGATGGCAATAAGATTAGACATCTGTTGGGATTTCCAGGATGCAGTCCAAGATGCAAGAGGTAGGTAGTCTATTTCAAAGGATAAACATGAAACACAAGATAGCAGGTCAAATACAGGACAGTTAGGGAAAGCTTTTGGAAAGCTGCTCCCCAAAAAAGGTGGATCTGAAATGAGAGAAGGCATTCCAAGGGTAAGAAAATACAGCAGGGATAGGGAGAGGGAGCGGGGAGGAGACAAATCCATGAGGACAGAGAAGGTAGAAGTGTTTCTGGGGGAAAGGAAAAATTCGTACTCCTTGGTAAAGAGGAACTAATTTTGATATTTTTATTAGTTTCTTGAATGATGATATAATAATCAAGAATTATATTCTGCCAATATTTAGGTAGTTGTGATTAGTCCTACAACAAACTGTGTTCTTGTTCCCGTAAAGGGCTTGTCAAATTAAAAAGGTAAGGAAAAATGATGAGGGGTAACTTTTTATTCTCTGAACTGAGTGTCTCTGTTACCTTCCAATACAAACAAATAATTTGTTTTTATTTGTCAGTTGCTCTGAGTTGCAGGTAATGATCTTTCCTTGAGCTGGGAAGAAACACACGTTAGTGTAGCCTTACAGGGATGCCTGTACCTCTACTTTGGTCTGCTCTCCTTAGGAGGATGCAAGAGACCAATTCAAGTGTTAGCAAATACTTGTAAAAATCTGGTGTTGGTAGGAACAGGATGTTTTAAGTTTTATTAACATGAAGATAAATCTTTCTTAAAAATGCCTGTTCTACAGTAAACACTGCAGAGAGATGTTTGACATGTTTACTTAAACTTTTTTTGACACTGCCTGTGAGGACCGGGAATAGCTAAAACCTGCAGAGTTATTTCTTCGTCTTGAATAAACCAAGAGTGATAAGTAAAACCAGAAGAAAAGTACATATTTTAGGAGTATGCCCTCATGTGGTTACTTGAATGATTCATGGGTCATTTAGTGCAATTTAAGAACAATATGAGCTGAAATTTTGCATTCCAATAGAAAATGGACAAACACCCCCCACATTTTTAAAGATTTATCTAAGAAAGAATCTTTGGGTGGAAAAGTTATCTCAATAGGGTGCAGAAGGCAAGCCTATGGTAGGTCACTTGCAGTTGTAGGTCAGCTTTTCATTTAAAAATTTTCCAAATACTTCAGGTTTTCCAATGTAATCTTTAGTTGCTATTTTAGTTAGCTTTCTTATCTTTTTTCCTTTGAAAAAATACCTTCCCTTTTTTTATTATGTCTTACTGAACTTATTAAATCGCTCTGTTGTTTTGGATGAAAAGTTCATTCTGATGACAAAGCAGCATAATGAAAACTGTTGAAAGAGAAAATTTTCTTTCCCCAATGTATTTTCTTTTAGTCAAGACTACCTGCAGTTAATCATATTTTCTGCCTGATTGGCTGTTTTTGCTCATAGGGTATCTTGCATTAGCTGTAATAATAAATTTTCAAGTACCTCGTCTGAAAGGAGGCAGAGGAGTAGAGTTGTGCCCTTTGGTGTTTTAAACCTCTCTTTTAATGGGAGTGATGTATTTTTCTTTCCCCATCTTCTATTTGTGCTTTGTATAGGGCATCGAGGGATTGTTGACCTAGGCAGGAACTGGAAGATAAGGTCTTTCATTGTTTAACTTTTGAGTGTCTCCTCCCTGAATTTACTGAAGTTTAAAATCTTCCAATTTTGTAAGAAGTGCAGAGGTGTGGATGGAGATGGAGCTCAAAGAGGAGCTTGGTTTTCCTCTGCTTCTACCAGCTTTCTTCTTCTGCCTCAAATATATCAGAAAAAGCTTAGTTTTTATGCTTCCTGAGACTTGTATCTCTTCACAGAACTTAAGTTTGTCATCATTTGGGTTTTTTTACCTAACCGATATTGGGCGCTTTCTCTTTATTATGTACTATAGAGTGATTTGGGGCTCTGGCAGAAACCCATGTGGTCCCATCAGTTTGCAGTGCTCTGTTACTTCTGTATAATCCCACCTATGCCCTCCATGGTGGTTTGGTTTTATTTTTTTTGTGTGTTTGTTTTTTTTTTTTTCCTTTTCAGTGGCTTCCACTTGCACTGTGAAGTACATGTTTATATGTTGAAGAGGCAATTGTGTTTGGGTCTTAAAATAAGTGAACTTGTATTTAAGGAGAAAATTTCCACGGTTGAGTGTTTTATAACTATTTAACACGTGATTCTGGTTTTATGTAAGGGTGGGAATGGGATATAGCAGCAACATTCTCTAAATGAGATTTTAAAATATTTATTGGCAAGTCTGTCAACTGCAAAGTATTTCAGCAAATACAGCCACTACGGTTTCAAAAGGTCAAATTCCATGGTTTAAAGGTCCTTGAAGATGGATTTAGCTCAATTATGTGGCCGAGTTGTGGTCAATTTGGTACCCATACTAATTTTAGGAATTCAAGCTATTTATTAGATTATGTAATAAGCCAAAAGATTTGGCAAGTATTCAGAGTAATTAGTATGACTGAGACAATCAAATACAGCTTTAATATACTTAAACATTTGATGTTTGTTACTGTGCCCATCGCTACATTGTCTAAGCATTCTTACATCTGTGTGACATGTTAAGATAACGAGCACATTTCCAGATGACTAACTGCATAAAAAGCTCTTGTCTTCACAAGGGCTGGTGCCAAAATTGAGCAACTTTGCAATTTAGACATGAAAATGAAATGATATCCCAATCATAAGCTGGTGGTACTTTACCCAGCTAGTAATAAATGCCTGGCTTAGCAACGGGAAAGCTATTTCGTAAGTCATGTTTCAGACTGCAGCTGTCTCTTCAGAAAGAAACTGATTGTGGTTGGCTGATTTTGACTAATAAGTTTTAAATAAAAAAAAACCAAAACCACCACAACAAAAAACCACACAAAACCCACCCTTTTTTTTTTTTTTTTTTTTTTTTTGCTTAGGGTAAAAAAAGCAATCTTTTGAGTCTACTGGCCCTTTTGGCAAATATTCCAGGTTAACTGTCTCATGTAAAGGTTGAGCAGATAGCTAAGTCAGACCTGCGCAGACATTATTCAGTATGCACACAGGGCATTTTATGTGATACAAAACTCACAGTCTGGGCCTAAGTCTCAGTACAACTGACTTCATCACTGGAGAATGTGTTTGTAATGTATGTTTACAAAATCTTTACAGGGGGAGAGAGTACTGTGTAGGTGGAATAGAGGAGTAACAGCTTGTTACAGGTATTGCATATTTTGCCATGGGCACCAGCTTGCTTGGTTTCCTTAATGAACCTTGAAAAATAAGGTGAATCATTCACTCATAGCTACCAACCATTTCTTTACCAAAGATAAAGCTTTGATTTTTGCTTGAAGAAACTTTGAAGCGAATTGCATGCCAGTCAGGTGTGCTCAGGCAGCTCGAGTATTTTATGAAGTTTGACTTCCTAACGCAGTTTTCAACATTTGCGGTAGGTGGGTCAGCTTTTTAGATTGCTCATGGCCCAAACTCCTTTACAATGGTAGTTCAACTGTTCTAACTTCCTGCCTGTGAACTTTACAACTAGTGTTAGTAACATGCTTCTGGTTTGATCTTTTTTGTGTTAAGTGTGTGTAGGATTTTTTCCCCCCACGGATTTTTTTTTTTTCTTTTTTCCTTCTTTGTGCCTTTTCTGATCTTTATCTGAATCTGCTACAGTTAGTTCTTTTTCTTTTACCGGTGTTTGCACTGGCATCGAGGCACTTCATTGCAGCTGTAAAACAGCCATAAACACAGTGCAGTAACTAGAGCCACATGAGCAGTTAAGTGTTCCATGTGTTACAGTTTGAGATCTGCTATTAAAGAGAATCTTATTACAATCCATTAGTGATGGTATTTATAAAATAGCTCAAAGTGCATTTTCTCTGTAGTTAAGTAACATCTGGCTATTTGTGATATTATGCAAGCTACGGTTGATTCAATAAATACATAGTTGATGCTGGTAGATGCTTTTTAGATCTTAAACCTTTTGGGAAGTGTAAACACCAATGCCGGGAATGTCATCTTGAAATTCTTGCAGCGTTTGTATTTATTTTTGGTAGCCACCTGGAACATCTAATCAGCTCTTATCAACCTAATAGTTATTTACACATACACTTAAAGATGAATGTATAAATGACTGTACTTCAAGTCATGCAGAGGGAAGGTATTCAGTATGCAGGCTGCATACTGCTCTATCAGAGAGCTTTTTTAATGTGGCGGGATGGTAAAAGCTGCATGTTCAGCAGTCTGGCTGGTACTTGCATCAGAATGTGCATCTGTATCCCTGTTGTGCTGCTGAGACAAAACCTTAAATCAATGTCTGGTACCTGCGTGCTGGTATCTGGTAATTGTCTGTTATAGGCATTGTATTAATGACTTCATGCATGTAGTGTCTTCTGTTAGGTCTTTGGTTTGTGAAGTCTTAGTATTTCGGTGGCTGTTCTTTTTAATAAGGAATTCTCATATTTCACATTTTTAATAACCCCTGATAAAGGATGGTTTTGAGGACGAGTAACCACCTAATTGCAATTGATATCCTGACACAGTACCGTAACACCGAGAAACGTCAGCATCTCTTCTTTCCCTTTCTACCAGGTTACCCTTGTTTCAAGCGAGTGCTTTTGCATTCTTAGCACCTGCTAGAGCAATACTCTCCCTGGAGAAGTGGAAATGTAATAATACAGGTAATTGTCGTTTATGCTTGTTCAGCTTTAAGTGACAAATGACCCAGATCACATATAGTGCAACTGCCAAACCTTTTGATGTGGAAACTGGAAGTAATGAGCAGGGAATATGAAAAATTCTCTCTTTTTACAATGTTAAAACTTTCTGCCTTGGAAGAAGATTCCTAAAAATGTGCTTGTGCAATTCTGTTTCTGGCTTTTTTTTTTAATATAAAAAATGTTGACAAAAGAAATCTTAGCAGTAGCATAAAACAATTCTTTTGTTAACAATGTAGAGAAAGGCAGAAGGATTCTGTAAATGTTCCTTTCCAGTATTTGGAAATAGTGAGTTGAATCAAGTCCTTTTGAGTAGTAGAAAGTTTGAGCAATGTTCAGCATCACCTCAAGACCAGTATTTTTACCTGTTTAACTGATACCTGAGAGGTTTTGCAGAGCAAGCTTTGACAATATTTGGATGTTCATTTTAATTTTTTCTTTGCTAACATCATCATCCTGAAAGGTTTTGAATTTATTTAGAGTGAAAATGTGCAGTAAAACTGGTTGGGTAGGGGGCTTTTGCTTAGGTTAGAGAACTGAAGTGGAAACAGCTCTGGCAGTTTTCTTTTTAATGGGGTGTGGTTATTCAGTAATAATGCTGTGGGCAGTGCAAGACAGCAGTATAGAGAAGCAGGCTGCTTGCTTCTAACTAAAGTTCTTCCCGGGGGTCACTTTGATTCTCTAATTATGTATATTTATATTATTCATGTGTTTATACATCTCTCTTGATTCACTTATGACCATCTAATTAGTTTTCCTCATGTTTTTTCTATAGAAAACTTAGCTTTGAGCATTCACATTTTCTCATTGGGGGAGTCAGATTTAGCTACTGGGAAATGGCACGTGGGTTTCAGTGCCCAAGATGTAAAGGCAAACTGTAGTGTGCTTTAGTAGTGCTATCTGTGTTGGATATTTCTGTGCACCAAAATGTGCCAGTATCCTAATACACACCTTGTTGAAAGAAGATACTGTCTGATAACCTTTGATGGCAAAAGAATTTTTTCCACTACTTCAGCTTTTCAAAAAGAACCTTTGCTGCACCTTGCCCTTGAACCTTTTAACCTTCAAAAAGTGTCAGATGGGGTTGTTATCGCGGGTCAATTCATCATTCAGTGAGTGACCTAAATTGGTGAACAACAAACGTTGGAGTACTTGATTCCTAGGGTGCAGTTGAGTAATTCTCCATTCATCCGTTCACTGGAGTGGGAAGAGAATCTCTAATTGACCTTTGTTTCTGAAAGTTAAGATTTTTTTTTTTCCACTTCGGTACAGTGGGTAAAATTAGTGGTTAGCTCTTGGGGAATGTAAGCATGCTGTTACTTGATTTGTAGCATTGCAGAACTTTTATTCTGTGTAAATCAAGGCTCATTTGTCAGACACAGCTTGAGGAGAGATTTATTTTTTATTAAATGCTGGCAAAGTGGCTGAGGAATAAATACCTGTGTTTTTTCTTTTCTTCCTTTTGTAAGATATAACAGTTACAAACGGAACAACAGAACTGCTTCACACTGAGCACATCTGGTATCCCAGAATACGAGAGGTAATGTAGGAGTAGCCTTTAGCTGTTGATCTGTCCAATTCCGGTTAAGTTTCTCACCTAACCCATCTGTGTGTTCTCATCTTTAAGTTGGTAATTTCTTTCTTCACTGCAGTTTTCATTTGAATATATCCCTTTACTCATTTCATGGAAGTCGTCATCTTTTCAACTTGTTCATTGCTGGACAGCAAATACAAGGAGTTAGTTACAACATTCCAAAAGATGCGCAGTAAAATGCACAAGCAAGACGAATACTCTTCTTGTAACACTTTACGATTTGTGCTCACTGCTAGCAGTTCAGCTGCTACCAGACCACTTGCCTGCTGTCACTCTGTTCAGTAGGCTGTCCCGTGGAAGGTAAATACGCAGTTAGCAAATCTGGTTCATCCCTAGGTGTCTTTAAGTTGGAGACTATTCTAATAAGACGTTGATTCTGCCGAGAGACTTGCTGAAATATACCAAACTCCTTCTCCACTCGCAGCATTGCAGTCTGAACTTCATCATGCTCTGCGGAGCCCAAGATGAGGGTTGTGCCCAGGCATCACACTAGAGTGGTAGATAGCGTAGTCCAAATTAAGGCGTGTGTCATGGAATTTATCTCCCATCCCGTTGCTTTGGGCTGCAAACTTTTTTTTAATTAAAAACAACCCCTCTCTCTTCCCCATGTTCAAACCATAGCTACATCCTGCCAAGAGCCCTGCAGCCAAGAGGGCTGACAGTCTCCTGAGACCACAACGCTGCTCTATACCAGCTTCTAAGGAGCACTTGTGAACAATGCAGCATACACTCTGCCCCTAGGAGCTAGGAGCATCACCTCCGTGGCGCCACCAACCCTTGCCGGTTCGATCTGAGAGCTTAAAGGTTAGCCTGGAACCCAGGTCTCCTGTCTGACAGTGTCATGTGCTATCCACACAACTACCAGACTGGCCCACTGGTCTGTTGTGTAATAGTTTTGTGGAGAAAACCATAAGTGTTATGCTTAAGCAATAAGTCACTTAAACATAATGAGCTGTTTTATGACGAAAAATTTGCTGAGTTCTTCTGTGTCACTGAATTCTTTTAACTGCAGTTTGTAATCCAGAGCAGAAAAAGAAATGTTTTGGCTTTGCTTGTAAGATTTGACTGAACTGTCTCTTTCCCGTTCTTGTGTGTTCAGATCCAAGGTGCTATTATCATGTCCTCCTTGATAGAAGTGGTGATTGGTTTGCTTGGCCTTCCCGGTGCCCTGCTGCGATACATTGGACCTCTGACTATCACGCCAACTGTTGCTCTCATCGGCCTCTCTGGTTTCCAAGCTGCTGGAGAAAGAGCAGGCAAACACTGGGGTATCGCGATGTTGTAAGTACTCCTGGGTGTTCTTGGCTTATAGGCGGGGGGGGGGGGGGTCGCCGTTG
>JAVKLA010000049.1:19413535-19428717 GCA_034782735.1 Sagittarius serpentarius | reverse complement strand
TCTTCACCCAAAGGGTTGTCAAGCATTGGAACAGGCTGCCCAGGGAAGCGGTGGAGTCACCATCCCTGGAGGTACTTAAAAGATGTGTAGGTGTGGCGCTTAGCGACACGGTTTAGTGGTGGACTTGGCAATGTTAGGCTAACGGGTGGACTCGATGATCTTAAAGGTCCTTTCCAACCTACGTGATTCTATGATTCTATGAAATTGCTGTATGTTTTGATATCTAAATTGTTTTCTGTGGCGCAAGAGATTTCAGTTTTCTTTTCTTCACAGTTCAGTGGGGACTGCCGACAATTTCAGCCGCTGGAGTAATAGGAATGCTTAGCGCAGTCGTTGCTAGCATTATTGAATCAATAGGAGATTACTATGCCTGTGCCAGGTTGTCTTGCGCTCCTCCTCCACCTATTCATGCAATAAACAGGTATGTTAAAAAAAGAAATATTTTTCATTGTCTTAAGCCACTTTTTTTTTTTTTTTTTTTTTGCTTTTTTTTTCCCCCCTTGGAATAAGACAGGAATGTGCTCTGAGATTAAATGTTACAGTTTGGTCAAACACAAGGACCAAGGATCTGAAATACAAGATGCAGCTGTCACCTTGAATTACTTTGTTGCAAATGTAGCATTGGAAACCTAGTCCTATTCCTGCTGGAGTCTGTGGAAGTTAATAGTACAGTTTCTGTAGGGACAGAACTCTAATTGGTTCTGGAGTTGGGGTAGCTTGTGAAATTCACCTGACATGCAGTTTTAGAAATTAAGAGCAGCTCTAAGTTTGACTTGAATTATTTCGTGATTTCTGCAGTTTAAGAACATGGGTATGTGAGACATAGAAAACAGAACTCAAGTTGGTTTTCCAGTTGTGTTGGAGCTTGAAATGTGAATTATAATGACTCCTGTGGGACAGATGCCGTAACAGGCTCCCACATAGCATGCAGTCATAAAGCACCATCTGAAGCAAGTCTACGCTAGTACAAGTTTGACTCTTCCCCCCTCCCCCGTTTGTGATTTACAGAGGGATTTTTATTGAGGGTCTTTCCTGTGTTCTGGATGGAGTGTTTGGGACAGGGAATGGATCCACTTCTTCCAGCCCTAATATTGGTGTCTTGGGCATCACGAAGGTATGTGCTTTACCTTGATTATTCAGTAAACTGAATATTTTATCTCCTCTGGTGGGTGACTTATGCCATTTCATGTTTCACAGCATGATCCTCTTCCAAGAAACCATACTATGTAGTACTTCATGCAGACAAACTTTACACAGCATTCTGAATTTACTTAACTTGTTCGTACTACCCATTGTCTAATGGAAATGCATTCTAGATAAGGACCTCAAAAATCTTGCTTTCATTTGGAGTAAAAGGCAGTTAGAAAACCTACATAAAGCAGATTGTGCTAAATAAGCTATCCCTTTAACCAAGATGACATTCCAGGGCTCTAGGGGGTTTTGAGTTGAGGCATAAACACTGTAAACTGTATAGAAAATGATACTCTCTTGGATGTCTTGGCTCTGAAAGCATCGCTAGAGAACTGACTATTTTTAATGTATCACTTGAACACACCATAAAATGCAACTTGAGGTCCTTGGGTCTTATCTACGTCTGTACTAGGACGTTATGCTGACACAGCTAGGACAGGAGGTACAGGCAAGGTAACTTCAAAGTTAAATGTACCCTAAATATTTGTTTCCGTCATGGGTTTTTAAGGCGCTGAGCATGCTTAGGGGATTACATATTTTTTGGGGTGTTACTCAGCAAAATATTTAAGCACTTGAGGAATTCCTTTGTTAATGTGCTGAACTGGATGTGAGCTTGAATGCCTTGCTTAACTGGGAGACCTTGGACTGCAGATAGATTTGCTTGATACTGTTAATTTAACCTTGTTAAGAAATATCAACAATATTGGTAAGAGTAATTTATGTTGTAAATACGTACATCTTGTTGCATGTTTTGCTTGGAAGCTACAAATCTACTTCATGCGTACAAGATAGAAAATGTATGCTCTCCACTTACAATAACTCATCCCTCTGACTTAAGCCAATATAGATGATGAATTTTATCTTCAGCCATTTTTTTTTCTGCACAAAGGGTGATTCTGTTCGGTTTTAGGGTGGGATAGAAATACTAATAGCACCATCTGCTGTCTAAGTCTTCCATTCAGTTGCTGATGGAAAACTCCTAGAAGAAATTTTGGTTTGAAAAATGCTTAAAGAAAGGTTTATTCTGTTCTGTTCCCTTTCTGTTGTTACTTCATAGAACTTCATGTGAATTAATAGCATTTTTTTATTAACAGTCCACAGAAAGGAGTTTGCTTTGAAACAGTGAAAAGTGGATGTTAAACTGGCAGCTGTTACAGAGAACAGAGTTAACTACAGTTATGTCTGTTCAGAGCACGTGGTGGAAGAGTGAATATGCCTTACCCAGAATGGCACGGCTGGATGGCTGTGCTCCAGTGTTCTGTCTTGTTTTCCTGTCTGTGTACTCATTCCTAAAAACCTAATGGTTTTGCAACTTCATTTATATCAAAATAGATTTTTGGCATGTAGATACTTTGCTGTTTATTTGGGAGAAGAAGTCTTTAGTGCTTATAAGCAAAAGACTACACGTAGTCCTGGTGATCCCGTTACACCAGAGCAACATTTGAGAAGGTGTTTACCTCCCTTGAAATCAGTATATGATTATGCTTAGAATTTAAATTTGAGACTTCAACTGGATGTAAATACTGCAAAGTCTTTGAGCCAGTCTTGGAGCGAGTTTTATTTGATGAGGGGAAGATCAATTAAATCTGATTAGCTGGGGCAAAAGTACAGGCAGTTTATGCCATAATGTTGATGATTAAATGGATACTCCACTAAGGAACTAGATACCGTATCATGCACTCCAGAATAATCACATAAAGTGTGTGTATGAGTGCCTGGAAATAAATATGTAGTTTGAGCTAAATGCTGACCAGGATGCTTTTAGTAGCTTTCAAAAGGAGCTTGATTTGTTTGCCTCATAGTGATTGAGCATTTGCATAAATAAATGTTGCTATCGTGTGGATTTTTTACAGAATCTGCCTGTTTCGTGCAGGAAGATAATTTTAGAGCAAGATATAGGTGGTCCTAGGGAAATGAATATCTTTATAAAAAGTAGAGAAAGGTGCAAGCTAACTTCTGTTGTTACTCCAGTGAACACCCCAATTTACTGGTGTAGCTTCTGTTTGTAGGTGAATACATCTCACCTGACAGCTGAGCAGTGAAGAATATGGGGGAAAGAAGTACTTTTACCCTAAACACGCCTACTATATCTTTTTTTCCTCATTTCACTCATTTAGCTCAGTCACATGTGATTAAGAAATTATTTTCTACTTCTCTTTGAAGCTTAATACTTTGTAACAGGAGACCTACAAAGGGCTTTGCTAGAAACCACCTTACCAGCCTAACAGGGTTTGTGGTTTTTTTGTCCCTGGTGCACCTCTTATGCAAGTATAACACTACTAAAATATCAACCATTTAGGTTTATCAGCTCCTACTACAACATAGTGCCAGAGAAAGACTGCCCAAAGTTTGAATGCTTAAAATAAAAATGGGAAGGAAGTGCAGGCACTTGGTTTCACAATGTTAGCTCTGCCATGATTTGCATATAAAGTGAATTCAGTTCTGATCTCAGAGGGACGTTACAAAGTCAGTTGATAATCTCTGTCTAGAAAGCCTGCATCTCCTTAAAGTCAACTGCGTGGTAGGTAACTAATACGTATATTCTTGTGTAAAAGGGCAGCAACACATGGATTTTATTTTATTTTTGTTTGCGTTACAATTGATCTATTTGCCATCTCTCCTAGTTATGGTCTGTTTGTTTTCTTTATTGTAGATGAGACTGCAACACATTTCATGGTTATTGTGGCTATAGCAGTTACAGATGGTTTTAAAGATGACTTAATGTTAATGAAAAAAATCAAAGAAAGTTATATTGAACTGGAGTGCAGCCATGTTGCAGCTGAGCCCTCCAAGATATTTGTAAAGGCTCTGCAGCCTGTGTGTTAACACCACAAAAGAATATGCATGGAAGCTTGAAAAGAAGTTTTAAATGCAAGAGAGAATAATAAAATAAAATGCAAGGCGCCAAGTTGGACTAAGCACGGACTTTTTCCAGTGTCTTTTCCTTTTTATTCTCCTGCAGGTTGGAAGTCGCAGGGTTATTCAGTATGGGGCAGCCTTCATGCTCTTGCTTGGGATGGTTGGCAAGTTCAGCGCTCTCTTTGCATCGCTGCCTGACCCTGTCCTTGGTGCCCTCTTCTGCACGCTCTTTGGTAACGTATGTTTTTTTGCTTCTCTTTGTGTACAGTGTGGCTATATCATTTTACTCTAGCGCTGTGTTTGTATGTATGTTGCTGTCGTCTTCTGAAGAAAAAAGCTGAGACTTGTTTTATTTTTATTTAGGGATGATTACAGCCGTGGGTCTGTCTAACCTCCAGTTCATAGATTTAAATTCTTCTCGTAACCTGTTTGTGCTTGGATTTTCCATTTTCTTTGGACTTGTCCTTCCAAGCTATCTCAAACAAAATCCACTGGTCACAGGTATGTGTTTCTGCTCATTTACATGAAGCATACGTTTACCGTGTACTCATATGCAAAGTGCATACAAGTACAAAGTAATGTAAAGGGTAAATAAGAGAAAAAGTGAAGTATTATGGGGACAATAAGAGCTATAGATAGGAAGGCAGGTGTGTTCAGAGGAGAATTAATTGAGATGTTGAGACCTGAATGGCATGTTTCAGTGGGATACATCTGAAGTTGTCGTGCTTTCTCTGAGTATGATTGTAGACCAATGGAAGGAGGCAATTGGCAGTTGGCCTGGAAGAAAGACTAAAAGGGTGAACCTGAGTTGTAAATGATGTTAAAAGAACAAGGGGAAATGCCAAGGTAGAGCTTGGAAGCTAGGAATTTGTGGGGCGGTTTGAAATTTTATCACTGTGGACATGTGTTCTGAATCCAAATTTTAATGAACTCTGTTTCAGACTTAGCCAAATTATAGTTTTAGCGAATTCATGGAGAAGGCTTTCTATTTTAATAGTACCTTCTCAGTAGTGATCATGACAGTGTATGTCATCAAAGGAAGATTCTACAGGAATACTTAACTTGATTTTTTTTTTTTTTTTTTAAAAGGAAAGATTAACTAACCTTTTATAGCTATCTCTTCAGAACCAGGTTTTAAGAGCATAGCTAACCTACTTTAAGTGGTTCAGAAAAGTGGATGATTCAAGAAGAGTTATGTGATGATATATTAATACAATGTTCTTTGAGTTGATGCTATGAAGCCTTGCCCTTTCAAAAAGTAAAGGTTTATAAAAGGAATTATTTCAGTCCACATGATTTTACATTATGAACATTTCTCCTTTTCCATTTTGTAGTTTTCTGTTTAGTTTAAATTAAGCAGTTGTGTCTGCAGTAGAAACTAAAATGGCATTTCATGACATCTTTATAAGCAACTGAAAGTTCATGGAGTTACGTTTTGGGAAAGAAGGGATCCCCATGGTGGACTACATTAGTTGAAAGTTCTTCTGCATCTATTCCCACGTGGTTTTGAGAGTCCTATTTAAAGAAATTGCTCAGTGAACTCAGTAGCAAGTTTTCCCAGTTGTGCTGCATGTCAATCAGTAGGATGTGCATATGTACGATAAAAATTCAAATCCTAAATATTTTGTCTTTTTCCTGTTCTTCTAGGAATAGCGGGCATTGATCAAGTATTAAACGTTCTTCTCACTACAGCCATGTTCGTTGGTGGCTGCGTTGCGTTTATTTTGGACAATACCATTCCAGGTCAGCATGTGAACTTGTCGTTTTGTCTGAAATAACAACTGCCTTTCTGAATGAAGATAGCACGGTGTTTCATGGAGTCAGGGGGAAGAGATTACTGCTTTTGTTGTTGGCTTCTTTAACACCTAGAGCAGACTGCTTAACACCAGCGTGCCTCGGTTTCCTTGAGAACGCTTTGAATCTTTTTCAGGTTAAGGTCTCCATCCTATTAAACATATAAAATAGCTAATAAAAATCAAACCAGAATAGTCTTCTTCAGGAGGCAGAGTAAAACTATTTTAAGATCCAAACCTGCTTCCATATGTTCAAGAGCAAAAAGTTGCCTCAACTTCCAGTTACAAAATAAACCAGATAATAGCTATTGCCACTAAACGCCCCCCCCCCCCCCGCCTTCTTGCTTCTTTGACGAGTCTAGAAGGTCTTTCCCATGCTTTGCTGAACATGTTGTCCGAGACTTGGGGTTTTCTTTCTTCTCTTAACCTCTACTATATATATGTGTGTGTTTACATAAAGATATTCATGTATATGCTTTTTTTCCTTTTTCTTTTATTTTGACTTCTAGGAAGCCCTGAAGAAAGGGGAATACGGAAATGGAAGAAAGGGGTTGGTAAAGGAAGCAAGTCACTGGATGGCATGGAAACATATGATTTGCCTTTTGGCATGAACTTTATTAAAAAATACAGGTGTTTCAGCTTCCTTCCCATCAGCCCTACCTTCGTGGGTTACACGTGGAAAGGCTTCAGGAAAAGCAGTAACTGCAGGAGTTCAGATGAAGATTCAGAAGCTACAGTATAGCCTTAGTTGAAATTATATAACCTAATTGTAGTAAAAGATGTATTTGCAGTTTCTTGCTGATTAAGAAGCATTAAAATATATGTTTTGTATATCTGCATTTAAATTCTCGAACCAGCGCTGAGACGCATTTAAAAAAAAAAAAAAAAAAAAAAAAAAAAAAAAGCTTTCCTGTTGTGGGTGGTGGTAGCCAGATCTAGTGTCTCTGGGTCAAATTTGCAAATGCTCCTCTGTTTGGTTTTCAAAAGCTATAGGTTCCTGCGCACCTAAATCTGTTTATTTTAAATGGGGCTTGGGTTCCAGAAGTATGTAGGTGCTATTGAAAAATGTTACTTTTTAGGGTGATTTTATTTAAGTCATTGATGCTGGCATTTTTGGCGCGTTCATTGCTGGCAATGTTAGTTACGCCAGAAAATTTGAATCCCGTGAGAAGGTGGGTGGCGGGGGAGGGAGGAAAAGAATTTACTTCTAGTCATGTCAAATGCCATATATGTTGTTTTCTGCTCACTGATTTGTACATTCCATATTTTCAGCCCCCTGGAAACCAGACTCAGTTGATACTGGCAGATCATGAGAGTATTTTTTTGAATTACCGATAGTTCAGTCAGATGTCCAGTGTTAAGACAGAAAGTTTCTGTAATAACTTTGCCGACGAAAACTATGACCGACTTCTCATGGCTTCGTGCTGTAGAAAGAACCACTTATTTCATGTCAGTTCGCGTTTTTGAACGTTTGCTTTTTCCGCCTGGCATTTAACCACCTAGTTACAGCATCCAGGTGCAGGTTTTCTTTAAAGGGGCACATGTAGCTTGAGTTTTACAGAGATGGGAAACTTAACTTCGAGACGGGACCTGATAACAGTTTTTACAGTGCAATGCCTGTATCCAGCAAGACGCTTTCTGGACAAAAATGCTAATTTGTTGAGCAATTCTAAGCAATTAACATCTGTATACCTGCGGCTATCCCTGCAGGGAAAGCCATGCAGTCAAAACGCTGCCGACATTCACTGGTTTGGATCTGTGCAGAATTTTTTGATTGGGATACTGAGAGCCGATGCTGCGTATGAGCGGTTTACGTTGCATTGCCTCTTTTTCTTCTCTTTTGGTGGGGCTTCTGCAAAAGCTCGTTACTGCTGCGGAGGTGACCTTGAATGGCAGAGACACTACATTTGATGTCCTCATCCACTGGATGGTTTAACGGGTATTGGGTCCAGTCAGGGCACCATTCAGATTTTTTTTTTTTTTTTTCCTCTGGAATAGTCTCAGCTCTGATGTTATGTGGGTGTTCATGCTCATCATGCATTCATAATTAAAAGTTTTATTCATGTTTAATGTTCTTACTATTGCAAGTTAGTTTTAGACTTCAGTGTGGCCCCAAAAGCATTTTTAAGCTGTGGAGATCATCAGGGAAATGTAGTGTAATGTAATTTCAAGGCCAGTATGCTCTACGGTGCTTGCGTTTTGTATTCCTGGAAAAAACATAACAGTAGATCCTGTAATTCACTAATATATTTATCAAAGTTTGACTACTGGACAGGAGCGCAGGAACTGTGTTTTCTCTGAGTCTGCTTCCAGGTGAATTTGTTATTGGTTATTGAAGCATGGAAGGGTTGGGGTGGGGAGGGAAAGGAAAGAGCTTAACGGATCAGTACTGAATAGTGTAGAGTTGGAATGATTCCATTGATATCGTTCTCAGCATGCCATGGCTGTTCCCAGAAAACTGTTTTATACCGCTTTTTCCATAACAAAGCATGTATTTTGTTCCTGCTTCAGGGAACTTTCAGTAGTTTGCAGTCTGGGTGTCAATTGGACTATCTCAAAAGCTGGTCAGAAGAGTTACTGTGTAGTAGACAAGGTTAGTTTGCCTGTAAAAAAAAAAAAAAGTCATTTTTATCATTTTTAAATTTTTCCTCTTCAGGTAGTGAGGTGTTAGATTTCCACATCCACTTGCAGATAGTTTGAGTGCGGAGACCTCTAATCAGTGGCAGGAAGCTTCCAAATTTCCCAGCTGTATGTGCAACCAAAGATATGTGGGAGACATGGGGGAGTTAATATATATATATATAGAGGAAAAAAAAAAAGCCACCTATGTACAGTGGCTGTAATGATGTAAAATGCCAAAGTTGGTTATCTTATAACTGTTGAGAAAGGGAGGCAAAAGATTTTATTTAAAACAGTGCCACCTCAGAAACGCTGAAATGTCGAGTCCAGTGAAGCCGCTGGGCACGGAGTGCAGCAGTGACACCTGTGTCCTGAGGCTTTTCTAACTTCTCCCCCCAAATATTCTTTTGATAACTTCAGTGCTTACGCAGTCAAGAGACAAGGCGATGAGAAATGGCGTTTGTCTTCTTTCACCTGTGGCTGAAGTAAAGCTGTGCATGTTCTGTATGGCTTTCATTTGAGAATTGCCAAGACACTTACAGTCAAATTACAGGGCAGCGAATCCAAGGATATTTTTTTCTTCTCCCCGGAGCAGAACACCGCTCCTTTCTTGCGGCGTAGGAAAGACTGTCCGAATAGGTGAAGTCCTGTTTACTCTGTTTAACTGTTGGATTTAATTCTTTTCGTGACTTTGTGTCCTACTGTGCTGATTCTGTTGACTGGCTGAGAAAACTGCAGTAGCGTTTAGCTGGCGTGTTTGCTTTTCTAGCCACTTACCTTGGTAACACTAAAATAAGTAGTTGTAGTTAGCAGTCGTTTTTGTAACCAAATTTGTATATGTAACAACTCTCCATCTTACAACAAATGTGAATAGTTAAAGATGAGCCTCAGTTTTGCAAAGGAGATCCGCTGAAGCACCTGTAACGTATAGTGAAGGGTTGCGATGGAGTCGTTGGCAGTGCCTTGAATGCACAGGGCGCGCAGCTGCTGCACCCGGGCTGTTGCCGTTAAAGTGTGCGTCTCCCCAGCCCTGAGAGGTGAGCGAAGGAGGGAGCTGATGCAGGAGTGCCTTGGAAAGAGAAGCTCCCCTTTCTCTTTCCGATGCACCTGAAACCACCCCTGCGCTGCCAGTCGAAGAAGATGCATTGCTTTTCTTTGTGAGGGAAATAAGTCTGAGTTGCCCCCGGTTTTGTGCCGTTGCGGCAGGCGATTGTGAAACTTAAGTCCTTCTCCCACGTCCGCTTTTCTACATTGGCGTTTTGGTGGCTGTTGTGAAATGCTCTGGCCGGGGGGAGCACGATGCGCAGCCTGAGCTGCTGCGCGGCAGCTGCTGGCAGATGTGTTACAGAGGATTAACGTGCAGTTTTGAAAAGCTTTTAAATAATTCGTGTTTGCTGGTTACGTCCAGGCTTTGATGCGTAAGGGTGGCTGGATATAGGTATCTGACTGTAAACGCAATACTGTATTTTTCCTGTATCTGTTATTGTCTGCCTTTCAAACAGCTAAACTAAACAAAACCACATAGGGAAGACGACACCTGAGAGATGAGTTAAGAGGTGAGGAGATGTTTTAAGACGGAAGGGCAAATATTCATGGTAGAAATATCATTTTGTCATATCAAAGGTGGTATCAATGTATGCAAAACAAAAGAACTTGAGACTTTTGTAATTGATAGTCTATTGTATTTTTTTTAGGTTAAATTAAGAATTCTTGCTAACATGTTGAAACACGTTTTCTAAAGCAAATACTTGCAAATTATACCTACAGAAATTTAGGTTTCATAGCTAACAGCTATGACTGATTAATGTTGTCATATTAGAGTGTGTTGGCAGAGGGACTTAATCAGGTACCTCGCTCAGAAAGTTCAAACTTTAAACCCAGAATTTGCTTTATGCCTTTTAATACTGACTTTAAATATGGCAACTTGGTTTGTACATGAATATTGCAGTATTTTATTTCCATGTATTAAAAATAACATTTCCACTCAGGATAATGATCGCAGTTTTCCTGGGAGGGAGTGGTATGATTGTCATGACAATGTCATGTGATGGTAGAATTTCTTCATTGACGAATCTATAGTAGTTGTGTATACTTTATTTACCCATGTTTATGTTCCTACCAAAAGCTGAAGGGTTTCTTTATTGTTCACCTCCCTACTGAGATCTTGGTACTCCTGATGCAGAATTGGCGCTTGCAAACTGAAATCCTCAGTACTATTTATACCACAGGGAGCATCAGTGAGTGCGACCAGTCATTTATAGCATTGCATCCGTAATAAAAACTGTTGAAAGTCACATCATTTGTGGTATAAACGGCACTCCAGGCGCATGTGGTTTAAAATAGCCGGCTTCTAATGGTTTGAAGGAACCGTTGGATGCTTACACGCAATCTAAAACAACCTGTGCTTAACATAATTTGTGTATCGATGTAGAAAATGCATGTGTGACAGACCAGCACAACCTACAGTGTTTCTTTTCACGTGGCCTTCTTAAACCAAAAGCGACTTTTCTTTTTTTTTTTTTTTTTTTCCTTTAAGGGGGGTGGGGGAGTGGTGGGTCACTCATTTTTGCCGAAGATGTCCCACTTGGTGCATGTTTCGTAGTATTTCTGAAGGCTAGTGGCCTTTGTGGCCATGGGGCGACAGGTACTCTGTGCTCGCACGTTTATATAGCTGCGATGGGTCATTGCAGTATTGGAGGAGGCCACGAGTTTGCCGGTGTTTCGCTTCTGCCCATCAGTCTATACAGCTTAGTGCTGGGCTGCTTTTAAGTGTTGGGGATCTGTGTTCAGGCCATCCAAAATATTATTCCTGTCTAGTTCTAATTTGACTGTGACTGTGCATTGTCATCCGTACATATTGATATGAGAGATATATTTAGGATTGCCTTGTGTACTATCTGGCATTTACTACATCTTTCCAGGTAAATCATCTTGCTGCCAGTCCAAATTATTGTACTTTGTCTGTTTATAACAACCTTTGGCGTAACAAACTATTGACTGTTCTTAGGCAGTGGGGATAAATATATTTTTTTTTTCCATGACTTTTTGTGACTGACTTTGGCTGTAAAACTTTTTTGTTAAAACAGCAAGAGATTTTTTGTTTTGTGGTTTTTTTTTGTTGTTGTTGTTCTGAGATGTGTAATTCTTTTATGGAGGTTTTTTTTATTTCATTTTTTTTTCTAACATTGCTTCATTAAACAATTAAATATTTAAAAATGTAATATTTGGACCAGATGTTGTGAATAATAGTAGATAAAGCTATTTTATTCTGTATTTTTAAAGCTGTTCAGTATAAATAAACGCGGGCATAGATGCAACTTGGCAGCATGGTGTTACACTTCCTTTTAAACATCCCCTTTGAAGGAGAATCGACAGTTTGGGAATCCAAGTGATGTGAAGACCAAGCATCTCTTTGTAGCAAGTGCCACCCGAAAATACAACCCCCAGCTGCCTGCCCGACGCTTCCGGCTCTCGGCCCACAGCTCATACCACGAAGACGCATTAAATGCCCTGATTTATTTGGAAGAGGCACTGCTCACAGTCCGTACCTCTTAGTTGCTGTCTGTCCCTGCTTTCAGTTGAGGCACCTCCGAGGTCTCCCCCCGAGGAGCTGCCGGCTGCGGCACGGGGACCTGTCCCCCCTCCGCACCCCGTGGCCCTCTCCTCTCACAGCTCCCAGCCTCTTGGGCAGCAAAACTCCCTGTAAAACCAGTTTGCGCGGCCAGCGCTGATGCGTTTCTGAGCAGTGTCCATGCAGCAAAACTTAAGTGACTAATCTCCTAATTAAAATGAAAACCCAACCTTCACGTACTCGTAGTACACTGAGCAGAGACCTTGAGTTACTCTGTCCAATTAGGAATACGGGCAGCAGAGAAATAGCCTCTGGTTTAGAGCAAAGCCTTAGGATTGGGAATTGGTCTAAATTCTTGCCCTGCCTTTGGCAATTGGTAGCAAAATTGAAGTCTCCCGGGCCCCTTGTCAGGGCTGCTGCGTGCCCAAAGCGGTCCGTGGGGCACAGTGTGTTTGGAGATGTCCTGTCGCTCCTCTTGGGCAGCGGGTACAGGTGAGTTAGCTGAGTATCGATCGCCTTGCCTCGTCACCAGCATTTAAAAAGAAATAAGCTGACTAGCACCTTGCCTCATCCCCAGCCATTTAATGGCCTCATTTGTTGTATCTGGAGCTGTAATATTTAATTCTTAATGTTAGCCTGGAGCGCCAGTGGTGTGCGGTAGCTGCCTGCAATGAATTAGGACCTGGAAATGTCTGGCTGAGGATACACGGCGCCTTTAGACGTCTGTCAGCCTTCAAGGTAGCTACTATTGATTTTAAGGGGAATTACCTTTCTTAACTTAAGCATAGCCCACCGCGACTAGTCCAAAACCAGTTGAATGGGAGGAAAAATGGCAAAAAGCCACCTAAACCGGCAGTGAGAGGGGGTGAAAGTAGGTCTGGTATCAAAGCTGGTGGAGCAGCTGTTCGACCAGGGCAAGGGATTTCTAATTGTTCCTGAGTTGGGCTGGGTCTGGGTCCGTGATGAAAACCACTCTGATCTTAATCCTGATTAATCCTTTGTGCTTCTGGGTCAGAGCTCTGGATATAATTGTGTTTTCTCCTTGTGCCTTGCCCAAATCAAAATTCAGCATCAGCTGAATCAACCCAGTAAGAAGGGCTTTATCCCGGGCAGAATCTCAAAACCTGAGGATTTTCAGAATGACTGAAACACCCTCAAATGGGGACAGCGACCGCGTTGCGAAGAAACACGTCACTAGGTACAAGCAAAAGCCTTTTCAAGAGCCGCGTCTCTTCCCATCTGGTTCCTGGAGGCTACGTAACGGCTAACAGATGCTCCTAAGCTAACGTGTATCCAAATGCGTAATATTGTTTGGTATTTACTGACAATTACCTTGGGGTTTTAAAGTTGAAATAATGGGAAGCTGCCAGGGTGTGAAAGAAGGGAGTTTGGAGGCTTGCTCAGTCTGGGAGGAAATACTTGAATTTTGAAGAATTTTGGAGCTGGTGCCTTATGCTTGGGTCTCACTGAGGTCCCTGACCTCCAGGCTCAGCTATGGGAGCAGAAACAGAAGTAAATCCATTGAAGCTGATGTTTTAAAAGGCATCAGCTGCCGTCCCCTGCACGCCATTTAGCATAGAACGCCGATTTACCCTGCGAAACAGGTGACGTGACGTCCCCGTGGAGCTAACCGCAGGCTCTGACTTTGGAGCGTCCTTTTCCGGGGAGATTTTCGGCAGCCGGGAGGGATGCTCGGGCTCTGGCGGGGCAGAAGTTTTTGGTCTCCTTCCACATGGGTTTGGTGCCTCTTGGGTTCGTGCTCAACAGCCGCTGGGCAGGTAAATTGGAGCTGGCAGCCTGTCCCGGCCTCGCAGGTTGCAGGGTGTCCTCCTACGGCAGGAGTAGGTCAAATTCCTTTTATCTGGTAAATAAACGTCTCCATCCAAGCTCGATCCTTCCTGACCCACCGCGTGTGTGTTGAAGGCAACGAGCAGGTGGTTGTTGCAAATTCAGGATTTAACCCCCGTTCTGCAAGCAAGTTCCTCCTTATGCTCATGCAGGTGCCCACAGCAAAACCCTCTTTTTTTTTTTCCCTCCCCCCTTTTGCTCCGATGGCATCCACCCCACGGCCTGTGGGATACGGTAGAAGCTTTCTCTCTCTTTGGGGCTAAATCCCTGGGGTTTGGGGCTGGGGTTTGCACAGCACGGGCAGCCGGGGCCGGCTCTGCTCCATTGTGCGGCACGGCCCTTCCCACGACAAAGGGCCTCTCATCTCCGCCAGCCCTCGAAGATGCTGCTGGAATATAAATACTAACCCCCATCCCAGCTCGCTTTCGCCGAGTCAGTGTTTCCCCAAGCCAGATGGCTCCTCCTGAACTTCTCATATTTTACATACAAATCAAAAAAAAATAGGAAAAAAAAAAAGGGGCCGATTACAATCCGTGCTTGTAAAGACTTGCTTGTTTTGCTAAACCAGCTGTTGAGATTATTTCTTTGTTTTTGGTTTTGGGGTTTTTTTTCCTTTCCCCTTCGTGTGGGCTGTTTCTAGGCAAATTCCTTAAAAAGAAAAAAACCCCGAGAAGCCACAAAGCACTGGGAAAGGTCAGGAGCAGACAAAGGCGGAGGGACGCAGCCGCACGCCACTGCTTTTCTGGAATACTTAATACCTCCACGCTCCCCCAGACTCTCCCTGCAGCGACGCGCGGTGGATGGGCAGGATGGGACCCGCAGACCGGGAGCAGAGGCTGGAGGCTGAGTGTCGTTCTGGAGGTAACTGTGACCCCAAGCTGCAACATCTGCTTCCAGGCAGATTTTTTTATTATTATTATTTTTTTAATTTATTTCCTCTTCAATCCCCTTCTCGGGGGCGGTTTTGGATCCGGATGGGTTCTCGCGGCCGTGGTTGGGAGCCAGTTGCTGCCAGCGCATGGCCCCGTTGAACCATCCCGAAGGCAGGACGGCGACGCGCGATGCCTGCCTGGCTCTGGCGCTGAATATCGCAGGGTTTGGAGCGTTTCGAGGCAGAAATAACCCCTTTAGCCTGTGTGATGCAGCCTGCAAAGCTCCTTCTGGGAGTCCTGCACGGAGCTGGAGGCGATTGTAAGAGCGTTTCCAACCTGAGCGCGTGGGCTTGGGGCATCCTTTGGGATCCGGGTCCTGGCACCGGGGCTGGGGGCATCCTTTGGGATCCGGGTCCTGGCACCGGGGCT
>JAVKLA010000049.1:19391548-19403341 GCA_034782735.1 Sagittarius serpentarius | reverse complement strand
CCTTGATGTCCCCGGTTAAAGCTGCGAGGTCGCCTTCAGCCTCGCGGGGCTGGTGCATCGCCCTCTTCATCGCCCGGCTTGGCATTTCTCTCCCACCCAGGTTGCTCAGTACATCAAATTTGAGATGCCGGTCCTCAGGAGCTTCATCCAGAAGCTGGAGGAAGAGGAGGATCGCGAAGTGAAGAAGCTAATGCGCAAGTATGCCGGGCTCGGCGGCATCGAGGGGAGATGCTGAGAGCTAAGGACATTGTCAGGGGGTTGTTTCAGAGCTGAAAATTCATTTGCACAGCCTTGCATCCCTGATGCACGCATGAGCCTTTGGGTTTTGCCTTATTCCAGGGTTTTCTTGGTAATTTGGGTTAAAAGCCCAGCTTGATGCTGCAAAAATCCTCTTTTCCTTGTCCCTTGCCTCTCCAGATACTCCATCCTCCGGCTGATGATCGAGCAAAGGCTGGAGGAGATTTCCGAAGGTCCGACGGCGATGTGAAACGCTTTGCCGGCACCTCGGCTCCCGGTTGCATCGCACGAAGAGCCGTTTGCCCGCAGGACGTACTGTACTGAATCCCAAACCTCTGTCTTTCCCGGAGCACTCCCAGTGTCCGCCCGGATCGCTCCGGCTCTGAGCCAACCCGTCCTCCCGCACCTTCATCTGCGCCGCATCCTTCGGGGAGTCCTCCTCTGCAAATGGGGTTTTTCCCAGCAAGGCTCTGGCCGGTGGCAGCTTCAGCCAAAACCTCAAATCCCTGCAAATAATGGGGGGGGGGGGAAATCCGGGGGTAGGGCGAAGCCGCCGAGGATGGGGCCGAGCGAGGGCTGCAAGCGTTCGAGAGCAAGGATTTGGGGCTCAGTTTGAAGCGGCTCGCTTCGGTGGTGCTGGCACGTGGCTCCCGGCGGAGGACCCGCTGCTCGGTGGCAGGAGAGCACAATTCCTCTTTTTAAAAAACGAACAAACATACAAACCCAACAAAAAAGCACATTTCAATTGCAATAATTCGCAGGTGACGGGAAGATTTTGTAAATCGAAAGGGTCGGCTGAGACTTGGGGGTTTTTTAACACTTTTGCTGCCAAAAGCAGACCTGGGGACTGCCGGCTGGATTTACAGCAAAAGAGTAAATCGCATTTTTCCGGCGTGTTCCCTTAACCTGCATCTGGTCGCGTAACTCCCTCCTTCCCCCGTTTCTAATTTGCACTAATTTTAGGGATTTAAAAAAAAAACCCACAACAAACCACGATGTCAAACCTCTTTGGTAGCCGTAACACGCCTAACAGCGCTCGCAGGAATAGTTGACGGCACTGAGCATCTCTCGAGGGATGCTGTATGGAAAGCAGGGGGGGGGGGCGGGCAGGAGGAGGGGGAGGCAGAAATAAAGAGGGTTTTATTTTGAAAATTGGTTTTGCAGCGGTGCCGGCACATAGTTCTGGTGAAACCAGGACCGGGACTGGCCCCGTTACCAACATCACACGTGGTAAAACCTCTTTCCTCCTAGGCTAAACCAGCAATATCAATTTTATACCTCGATGTGAACTAAAACTCTGACTTTCTCCCTCCCTTGAGTTTTTGCCATGTATCTTCGTAATTTTTTTTTAATTTTAATGGTACCTTTTCCACCTTTAACACGTGTTAGGGAAAGTATTGTACAGAGAAAAGCTTTTTATGTATTTGAAGGATGACTGTGGCATTGCTTCGTTGATTAACAAGAAAAAAAAGTATGTAGCAACTTAATACAGAATGAACCCCCCCCCCCCCCGAGTTAGAGCCTCGTTTATTCAAAATAAAGCACTTTGTGGATAGAAATGCTACTGCAATGGGCTCCCCGTGGGCTGGGAGTGACGAGGGAGGAGAGAAAACCTGCCTGAATCCTGGCAGGGAAGTTTCCCAAAGAGAAATGCTCCTGCCCTGCAGTTTTGGAGACCCACAACTAAACCGCTGGAGGATTTGGGGGGCTGCTGCAGGGTTTATCCAGCCCTTAGAGACTGTTTATCCCCATGCACCACGGTTGGTGGGCTCCATCCTCTGGATATTTCCCTTCCAGAAAGTAAAACTCACTTCTAGAAGAAAACCTTTGCATTGCTTAGCCTTGTTTTAAGCCTGTTGAGTTTTTAAACCTGCTCTATTCAGGTTTTTTCGCCTCCTCGAGACCGAGCTCTCTGTATCCCCAAGGTTATCCCCAGCCACGCTTTGCTTTCTCCCCAAAGCCGCCGACGCCGCGTTATCCGGCCCATTGAAGCCCATTTATCCCTCCCCGCGCAGGAGGGGGATACGAGTGACGTTGGCTCCGCTTATCGAAGCTTTATCCGCCGGGAAAAGTCCGATGTGAGCCGAGCCCGGCGGGCACAGACGGGAAGAGCCATCGTCGGTGCGGCACCGGGTGCACGGGTAAGGGCGGCATCTTTGGCACAGAGTCGAGGGATAAAAAGAGAAGGAACTGGGTAGATAGCAAGGGGAAAAGGGTAGGGGTCTGGCACACCCGTGAGCTGGAGTTTGGGATGGGGAGAGCAGCCCGGGGAGGCACCGCACCCTGCCCGGCCGCTTCGGCACCGGCCTTTTCCCTGGGGTGTGGTCCATAAGCTTGGATGCTGTAGGGGAAATTAAGAGGGGAAAAAATAAGAAGGAAAAAATCCTCCTGTCTTAATTTTTGCGGGGGTTTGCTGCCCGGGTTTGTGGCATTTCCAGCGGTGGCGATGCAGCTGCAAATAGCTGGAAGGGGGACGGGCGCTTCTCTGGGCTTTTCTTAAAATAAACCACATTAGTTGGAGGAGCAGGGCAATGAAACGAGGCAAATTAAATTAATCAAGCCCTATTTTTTTTTTTCAAAGCACTGAGTTTCGAAGAGGGGGGTCAGGCCTGGCACCTTCTAGCAGGGGCCGCGGGAGGGAAACGCTGACGCAGGGATGCTGCGGCCGGGGCAGCCGGCCAGGGGGGCTCTGCTTTTTCAAAAGGCTTTTGTCAACACGGCTCCTGCTATTTTTGGGATGATTTTGGGGCTGCGATTGCTCAGCAGCTTTGGTACAATGAGGCTGTTTGCTCAGCCGCCGGCCGGAGGGGTTGCAGGGTGGGGGACAGGGCGGGGGGGGGAATCACACCGTGATGCTCCAGTGCTTTGAAGCGGGGTGGAAAAATGAAGGTGCAATCCCAATAATACATTAAATACATTCGATTATTAACTATATTAAACGTAGGTTGGCCCAAGCCTAAGGCAAACCATGCGGTGCGCGGAGCCGGGATCCCTGTGCTCACCGTCCCTCCTTGTGCCCCTTTCACAGGTCGGGCAGGATGAGGCCCCGCGACGCCTGGTGCTGGGTGGTGATGCTGCTGCTCGCCCTCTTCAGCGATGTTGCCGGCGGCCGCCGTGGTGCCAGCGGGAGAACCGGCGGGCGAGGAGGTGGCGGCGGTGGCGGCGGGGGGCTGCGTGGGGGCTTTCGGGCTGTCTCCCGCGGTGGTGGCACCCCCGGCCGTGGCTCGAAGGTGGCAGGGGCCATCGCGGCCGGTGCTGCTGCGGGGTACGGCATGGGGCTTTTGGGGCGCCCACGGCCGTCCCGCTTGGGTCACGGCGTCCCGGCAGCCCGGCAGCCCCCGCCGGTGGGTGGCTTTCATGCCCCGAGCTGGCCAGATGTGAGTGCCAAGCGGGGACCCCCCAGCCGAGCCTCCGGGGACCGTCACGGTGGCATTGGCCCCGCTCTGCTGCTGGCACCCACTGTCTGCTTCGTCAGCCACGGGCTGCAGCACTGAGCACGGGGAGGGGACCCGGGTGACCCCCGGCCGGCCGAGCCCGCCGGGATTTCTTAGTGAATGACTTTCCTGGGAGATTAGACGTGGCATGGGGAGGTGGAAGAGATGCTCCGCCGCTGCCTTGGTTTCCCCCCACCGGCACGATGGGACCCTGTGGCAGCAGCCGGCGCTGGGCAGCCCATCCCCGTGCTGGCGGGGCCACCCCGGAGCCGGCCAGATCCTGCAAACCCCCAGCTGCAAGAGCACGTACGTGAGCAAAACCAGCCCTGCAAGGACATCTGGATATTTGCACCCGGAGAGATGCTGGATCAGCCCTGCCAGAGCTCGGTTCTAGTTTTCTGTTGCATGGCTTTACCAAAAAACCGCTCCTTTTCCCCCAAAAAGAGCACTGGGACTCGGGGGGGGGGGGATGCGGGGCTTGAAAACGGACCCCTCCGCCTTGCAATAAAGTTTGGCCTTGAAACATCCTCTCTTTTTTTTAACCAAAACCAGCGTGTTTAGCACCGGTCGCAACCCAAGGAAGAGCCGCATCTTTGAGGGACATTGCGAGGGGGGTGAGCGTGATAATCGGGGACAACCCCCCCGCCCCGTCCCATCTCTCTGGCTTTGATATGATCAAACACGTCCCAGTCTTTAGCATCCCCATCCCAAAACACGCCTCGCTGTGGGACTGACCCTCCCTCAGCTGCTTCGTGTTTGGCAGAGAGGATCCAAATCCTCCCTGGGAATGGAGGGAGAGCTTCGGTGAGGGATGCTTTCCCCTCCAGCATCTGCATTTTCTTTCTAGTCCTTGTCTTGGGTGGTTAAACCTTCCCTAAAACCTGGTTTAGCTGCAGCAGCTCAACCGTTGCTGTAAGCAAAGAAAATAAAGAGGCGCCAAGTGAAATACCGAGGATCCCCAAAACACCTACGGGCAGCTGCAGTCACCGCCCTCCAACAGGTAAGTCCTTTACTGAAGTCTTTGTGAGCCTGGATGTCTGTGAGTGGGTCGTCTCCCCTCGGAATTAGTGGGATTTGGTGGTATGAGTATCCTTATCACCTCCCCAGGAGAGCTGTTGAGTCGGGTCTTGCCTCTGTCGAGGGGTGGAAGGAGCCCCTGGCCGATATGCATTGATATTCTGGGCTCTTTTACAATAATTATTTAAATTTTACAGAAGTCATTTGGATCCTGAGGGATTTAATAGCCTTCCGGAGCAGGCGGGCAGGGGATGCCCCCGAGGCCGATGCTCTCATGGCTGTCCAAATCGCCGTCGTCTCTCCGCTGGCTTAGGGACAGCTTTTAGCTTGAACAAATCCAGCTGTTCCTACCAATGCACTGAAGGGTAATTTTTTTTAATGTGCTTGTTTCAAATAAACAATAAACCCAGCAGAAACTCTAGCCACAGCTCAAATTTACATTTTTCCAGCATATCTTTTACATCCAGACCTGCTCTGATGTCCGGTCCCCGTCACGAGCAAACTCCGCTCGTGGCCCTGATTTGCAGCCAGGGCTCAGACACACCACAGGGGCGATCCAGCGCTTCCTGCACCGCGTTCCCAAATTTTTCTTGCTTTTTCCCTCCCGCTGGTCTGCAACACAGGGGAACACGCCCTGATCCCTCCCTCCCGATTTAATTTCCAGCCCTTGGAAAGGGCTGCGCCGCAGGAAAAGGCCTTAAAAGCGATTAACGTCCTCGTTAATCACCTTGTGCCGGGGGAGTTTTGGGGTTGCGCGTTCGGACGGGGGAGCGGGGCTGCTCTTGAGCAACCCCAGATGCTGAGATCCCTCGGAGATGTGTTTTTCTAGGCGAGCAGTTGCAGGTAAAGTCAAGGCGTTTTCACGCATTTTGTTCTGAAACAGCAACCAAGCCGGCGCTGGCCTCCAGTGCGGCCGGCTGCAAAGCTCAGCCTAATTTTGGGGGGCTTTTTGGGAGACCTAGCCTTGCAAAACCATCCCCAGGGCTGATCCTGGGAGCCGGGGCTGGGCTCAGACGGGAGATGGTGCTGTTCGCTCAGCGATGCAGCTCCTCTAGACCCCGCCACCGGCTCGGATGCAGAAATAAAATCACTCCCAGATGAGGTTTGGGCACTTGCTTTGCATTTTAAGCCTCCAAGTAAGACTGTTTTTCTTCCAGGTCTCTGCAAACTGTCCAGCCGTGCACCAAACAAAAAAGAAAAATCCTCTTTCTGTGGTTTTTTTCAGGCAAGAAAAATATATTCGGTTGCTTTGCCTGCACGGGGGATGCTTATTTGTGGAGATGAGGGATGCAAAGTGGGCGGTTTGGGGGCCAGTGTAAAAAACCAGCCCCCAAAACCTTATTGCATTTGTACTTTGGGGTGTATTTATTATCAGCCTGGTAAAGCAGAAACGCTTCTTGTCCTCGCTTGGCAGCAAGGCTCCTGCCCACACTGCAGGATTTAGAGTATTTAGCTGATTAATACAGAGTAATTAATTTATCTAGTTCAACAGAGCACTCCTATGGGCCAAGAGGGCTCCAGGGTTTTTGGATTCAAGCGTCCTCAAAGGACAGGAGGGCTCGGCCCCTGTCCCCATGTCCTGCTCGAGTGCCGCCGGAGCCAGGAAAGCTCCGCTATTCCCCACCGACCCCCCAGCAGCGAGCGAACGGCTCCAGTAATCACCATAAAACCCAGTTACCCACCCAGGACCCCGCGCAGGTTAAAAAAAACCCAAACCAACCCAGCTGGGTGCTGCGCGCGCGGAAGCGGCGGGGAATGGGGTGTTTATTTGAGCTCGCCTGAGCGTTGCGGACGGCGGTGTTTCCCCCTGCTCGGCAGGGCTGGAGCAGGTTCCCTGTGTTGGGGTGACGTACAGGGAAGATGGGGGGGTTGGGGGGCTAAAAATTAGGATTTTTGTATTGCTGCCTGCTGAGGTCAGACCCTCCCCAGGGGAGTTTGTGGGGCAGGGGCTGCCAGCCCCTTCCCAGCAACAGCCATGCACTCACTTGGGAAAACACGGGGCTTTCCTTCTTGGGGGTTTTTTTTTCCCTCTTCTTTTGTTTTTTAGCTTTTTTGGGGGTGGGGCTTGTGGGGTTTTTTTCCTTTTTTTTTTTTTTTCTTCCACTTCTTTGGTGTTTTCTTCCTTCTTTGGGGTCGGGTTTTTTCCCATCTTTGGGGGGTGTTTTTTCTTCCTTTTTGGGGGTTGGTTTTTGGTTTTTTTTCCTTTTGGGAGGATGTCCTTTAGAGGGGGGTGTCCTTCTTTGTTGGGCTTTTTTATTTTTCCTTTTTTGTGTGTGTGTGGCATTCCTTCTGTGGCAGGGGGTGTGTGTGTCCTTCTTTGGGGTGGGGGTGTCCTTCTTTTGTTTTTTTTTTTCCTCCTACCACTGGGCTGCTCTTCACCACTGCAAACTCTATTAAGGGACGGGTCGTCCAAGCCCATGACTGCAGGACCGTGTCTTCATTGCTACCTCGTTCTCTTTTATTTTAAGTTTGAAATCGCTCTACTTTTAGCTTGACAAAAATCTTAATTAATAAGAAGGGTTGTATAAACCTCCCCGTGGCCCTGATCAGTGGGGTCCCCCCTGTAGCTTGGGGACCAGTGAAGCAGTTTTCCCTGCAGGGCAGCAGAGCTGGGGGCTTTGGGGGTCTTGCATTTGTTTATCTCCCCGCCTTCCCCCTTTAAATGACATGGGGAAAAGCCTGAGATATTCAATTGTGAGTATTTAGGGCAAAATAACATCCTAAATAAAATATCCCAGTAAAGTTTGGAGCTGGAGAGCTTCTGGGGTGCAGTTGGATGCTGAGTTGGTGTAGGACGAGCCGTGGCCATAGGGATGTTTAGGACAGACCCGATAACCTCACGGGGGCTTTTTATTCCCCAAATCCTCCTTTGCATCACAATTTTTTTAATTGCTTTTGCACAGAGAAGATGTGCAGTGTGGGATCCTGACATTTTATTTTTATTTTCCTCATTTTGGAAGCTAGCTCCCAACACTAAACCTGGCCTGCCATCTATTTTTTTGTCCCCCTCCCCGTTTGCTGCTCCACTCACCAATATTCAGAGCTAACGTGGTGGTGCCCAGTAGCCAATTTCAAGCAGAAAAAGGCCTTTATTTTGCCCTTTCCAAGAACCTACGGGAGCTCTGGATCCCTGTTACAGACCTCTTAGGGTTTCCTCTTTGCGAGCAAGCTGCTTGCACACAGGAATAATCATCTGTTTAGTGCTGAATAGTTTTTTCCTGTGTTTTTCTGCCAAAAGTATGCAAATGAGCCACATTTGGGGTTTACCTGGAGCATCACTTAAAAGACCAATTTCTTTAGCATCCTTGTAGGCAAGGGGGTTTGCAGCGCAATAAATCGCATCCTGAGCAGGCTCAAACCAAACAGGGCCAAGGCTTGGACTTGAGCTTAAAATCAAAGCACCCTCCGGCTGACGGGTCCAAACTCTTCCACCTTTTCAACTGTAATTTTTAACCTTTGCCATAGTCTAAGTCATCTAACAGTGATGCTGATTTAGATACTGGGGAGATTTGGAATTCTGGCAACATTAAGTAGGGCTTGGGGCTTCACATGAAGTCGGTTGGGCTTAACGCCACTGAAACAGCAAATGTAAAAACGCTTTTATTAGACAGAAAATAGATGGAGTAAATACAAGGTATAAATGGGTGTTGGCTTTCTATGGGGAGAAGAAATCCCTGGCCCCAAGCTGCGCATTGCCTTTATCAGACAGTATTTGTTGGATGGTAGCGATACCGTTTGCGGGAGCAGGGGAGGAGAGAAGGTTAACTGAAACTGTGGGTTTTAGGCCAGATTTAGTGCTGAAAGGGAACAAAGGCGCCCACAGGCTGGGGAGGCAAGGACAGACCGGGCGAAAAATGCCACTTCTGTCTGCAGCGCCACGGGGTTGGGCGAGAGCTGTTTGCACGAAGAAGGCTGATGTGCATCTTGGCTTTATCCGTTTTAATTTGTACCAGACGTCGAACACTTAGAAAAGTAACGGAACGGCAAATTTCGTGCATGCACCGTTACAGATTTACAAAACATTCGTGTATCACAAAGTACGCGTTACCTCAAAGCCCTGCTTTTCCGGTGAATATCCTGAAAGATTTCTTTTCTCTATATTTTTTTATACATATATATATATATCTTCACTTAGCTTACACCAATGCGAAAAATCATTTAGGACGGTGTCATTCAGTGCCTTGCAAAAGAAAATACATGAGAGATATTAAATATAACTTGGGGCAACAGGTTCGACAAGCGCAACTTTACGGATGCTACAGGTTACACACAACCCAGCATCGACCCAGACACAAGAAGCAAGAATTTCACCCACCGCTTCCACAAATTGCTTGCAAAAGGCGGGGTTTTTTTAAGCCTCTCCCATCCCTCAGACTTGGTTTTCCTGACGCTGTTTGCTGTAACCATCTGATATAGCTGATTTAAGTCTCTTGCTATGTGTTTGACCCACCCCAAGCATCCTTTTTGCTGTATTTTAACGTCCTTTAGGTCAAGGTGCCGAAGCATAAGCATGACTTGTCACCTATAGCGCATCCAAAAATAGCTTTTTCTCTAGCCGTAACACACCAAGCATTACTGCTTTGTGGTTTTTTGGGGCATTCAGCAGCACTTTTTGCCTTTAGACAGGCTAAGAAGGACAGCGAGGCTCAACTGAAAGCAAAGCGGCGCAGGGGTCAACCAAAACCCGGCCGGGGCTTCAGCCTCGCTGTGGGGAGAAAGAAAAAAAAAAAAACCACCACTTTATTTGAGTGTATTGCTGCAGGAGGTATTTGCAGCATGCAAGGTGCGGAGCGGGCAGGTCCGTATGTACACGAGGAAGGGTGGGGTTTAGGATTAAAGGGTTAAAATCGCAACCCGTCAGCTTGTTGCTTGAAAAACCCATATCCGACCCTCCTAAAACCCCTGCGGGGTATATAGGTGTTTGGGTGCAACGCTGCGGTGTGCCCCGGGGAAAGAGTTTTTGGTGGCAGTGGGACTAAGGGGATTAGGTAAAACCCTGCTTGTTAGCAAAGAGGATTTTTGGAAACACTCTTGCAGGGATGCCGGGGACAGGGTGAGCTCCTCTCTGCCTGGTCCCTCTCGAGGTGGCCCCGAGGAGGAGGAGGTGGTGAAGGCCATTTTTTGGGGCATCTAGCTCCATCACTGTCCTGCCATGCCGGGGACCCATTTAGGGCAGAGAAGGAAATTTTCATCCGGTTGCTTAAACCGGAGCCTCCCGGGAGGTGATGGCGAGCGTCGGTGCCCGTTCGCCCCAAGGACTCTTCACCAAAGACGACCGCAAGCAAGAACGGGGGGTTCGGGGGGTCCCCACAGGGACACAGGTGACGCTTCGAAGCCATGGGGTCCAGGGCACATCAGTGCATGGCAAAGAGGGTGAGGAGGAGGAGGGCGGCGAGGGAGGCATCGGCGAGATGCAGCCGGATGCCGGAGGCCAGGCGGTACTCGCGGTACTGCTGGATACACATCTCCCGGATCACCTTCGTCACCACCTTGGTCTCCAGCTCCGTCTCTGTTTGGTTCACTGCCGGACCAGCCTCCGAGGTGTTCTTCTTGGCGGCGGGTCCGATGTTGTATTCGGTCACTGTGATGTTAAAGCAGTCGGCGACGAAGACGTCCTGTGAGACGGGGCTGCTGTAATCCCGGTAGTAAACCTGGTTGGGGTAACGCGCCGAGTTTTCGTTCCACCATCGGTACTCATCGGGGCTGTCGAAGCGATAGTGCATCCCCGACATGACGCGTCCCATGGCGTAGCCCCCCAAACCTCCCACCACAGCGCCCGCCGCCGCCGCCCCGGCCACATGCTTGAAGTTGGTCTTGGATTTCGGGGGTTTCCATGGCTTTTGGTTGTGGTAGCTTCCTCCGCTGGATGGGTTGTAACCCTGTCCCCACCCCGGGTTGTGGGGGTACCCCGGGTTGTGGGGGTAGCCGGGGTTGTGGGGGTAGCCTGGATTATGGGGATAGCCAGGATTTTGGGGGTAGCCGGGCTGGCGGGGGTAGCTGGGCTGGCGGTGGCTCCCCATGCCCCAACCGCCTCCGCTGGGTTTGCCTTTGCCCTTCTTCGAGAAGGCGACGTCGGTGCAGGCGCCGAGGAACAGGGCCACCAGGCAGCAGGTGACGAGGAGCCTGGCCATGGCTGCGGGACACAAGGACAGGCAGCGTTACGGGCAGGAGGCAGAGACCCCGCAGCCCCTGCATCTGCACTGCCGTGAGCATCACGGGCTTTAGGCTCCCTTATTTATGCATCATATAAAACACACATTGTCCCCTTTAATCCAGTTCTAGAATAAACAGCTTTGGACTTAAATGCGTATTTATCCTCCCCAAACCCTCTTATTTTTATATATATATATTTTAAATATTTTATATATATTTATATTTTGTATACGTACACACACACACACACACACACGTGTATGTATCCCCCACCTCCCCAACAGGTCCTCTGCTAGTAATGGCACTTTTAAGTAATGGAAGAGAAGCTTTTGGGAGAAATGCTTCACTTGGTTGGAGGTAAAGATCCACTTAGCAAACCTGCTCTATCCAACCAGATTATATAAATGAGATTTCTGATGTGCAAGGACTGATGGCTATGAACAGACTCATCCCAGTCTCAAAGCTTTCGGGTACCCAGGGCTGTAAGGAGGGCAGTGCCCAGCCTCGTCCCGGAGGTGGGGTTTTTTTTCCCAAAGAATGAAATTCAGCGTGTTTTGCCCAAGTCCCTGTTTATGTGCAACAGGCCTTAACTGAAGAACAGCATTTTTCTAGCTTCATGTGTTTGCAAATAACAGCTTACTCAGTGTTTTGTGCTGGCATCCCAGGGGCATGCCAGGCGTCTCCTACGTTAGCTGGTGGGCCGGCGAGGATGCAATCCCATTTTAACGAGCCGTTTCTCACCCTACGTGTAATCCAGCCCATATGATACCCATCAGGTCTGCAAAGCCTTCAGAAAGACCTTTGGAAAACACCTCCCAAGCTGCAAAATCCCTTCAGATTCCTCCCTGCAGCGCCAAGGAACGTTGAATTACTGTTACCCTCGTGTTTGATATGCGAGCCCAGGAATAGCAAAGGGTTTTTCCATCCTGCCCGAGGCTGAGCTATCTCCCAA